>ML270320.1:0-11246 GCA_005239495.1 Nicotiana undulata | reverse complement strand
TAAGACTCTATACCTAATCCCTCAAGCTGAGGTTAAGCCAAACACTTACCTCGGCTCCAAAGAAAATGCAAGTCAAGCCTCAGTCATAGTCTTTCCTCTCGAATCCAACTCTGAATCGGGAATGTCTAGACATAATGGATTTATTAACATCAATAAGTACTCAATAAACCAATTCCCAAGCCTAATTATACATTTCCTACTTTTCCTCCGAGAATACTAAAACTCGACCCCGGGCCCACGCGTTCGGATTTTCGAAATTTCATGAAGGAATTAATTACCCGGAGTCTAAGGATCGAAGTTATGTAATTTATACAAAAATTCATGGCCTAACATGGAAAATCCCAAAATTCCTAAAGAACCCTAAAATTACTACCTAATTCTATTATTTTTAGATGATTTAGTAGTGAATATAACTAGGAATTAGTGTTTGAAAGTAGTAAAACTATGGAATTTACATACCTCAATAACAGTGGTGGAAGGTCTTTTGAGAAGTTCTCTAAAATCTTGAAGAGGAAGATGAAAATGGAGGAATAAGGCTAAGTCCCGTATTTTATAACACTACCCAGTGATTTCTTCACTGCGATCGCGGAGGCCAACTGGCCGGACCTCTGCCGCGATCGCAGAGGTCCTGCGATCGCGAAGAACAACTGGCGAGACCTCTGCGATCGCGGCAGTGGTCCTGCGATCTCGAGGAACAAACTCATCCGGCCCAGACGCGACTCAATGCGATCGCAAGAAACGGGCTGCGATCGCGAAGGTGTGGAACCCAGACCTATGCGATCGCGGTGAACAATCACTAGCCCAGCAAAATCCTTCTGTGCGATCGCAACCCACCTTCTGCGATCGCAGAGAAGGAAACCAGATAGCAGATTTTCTGGTTTTTCCAACTTAGCTCCCGGGGGTCTAAAACACCCCCGAGTCCCTCGGGACCCAGTCAAAAAGCACCGGCAAGTCTGTATTCATGATAAGGACTCGCTCGAACTTCCGGAACTTGAAAAACAACAACGGAACTCGAAATCAAACCCCAAAACCACATTGATCAAACTTAAGAACTTTGATATTCTAGAATTCACTTCAATGCGCCGAACCGGCCTAAACTACTCGGAATGACTTCAAATTTTGCCGACAAGTTATAAATGACACAACGCAACTACTCCCGGTCTCGAAATTTCATTCGGACCTCGGGAACATAAAATCACCTTTCAAGCCAAATTTCAACTTCTTTAAGAACCTCAAAACTTCATTAACTCCAATTGTTCCTCATTTGGATCCGAAACAAATCAAATCAAGTCCGTTTTACACCAAATTTCACAGATAGGACAAATGACACATAATAAACCTATCCCAGACTCCGGAACCGTAAAACGGGCCCGGTAACATCGTTTTCACATAATTATTTAGTTTCAAATTCCTTGATTATTTTCAGAAAACAATTTTCTTTAAAAATTCATTTCTCGGGCTTGGGACCTCAAAATTCGATTCCGGGCATACGCCCAAGTCCCATATTTTCCTACGGACCCTCCGGGACCGTCACATCACAGGTCCGGGTCCGTTTACCAAAAATGCTGACCAAAGTCAACTTTATTCATTTAATTATCAAAAATTCCATTTTTCATCCAATTTCAATATAAAGACTTCCCAGCTACACTTCCGGGCTGCACACGCATAGCGAGGTGAGATCAACTGAGGCTTTCGGAGCCTCGGAACACAGATATAGCTAAAATTACTTAGGATGACCGTTTGGGTCATCACATAATCCCCTCTGAGAAGATGACATTCCCCAAGGAGTGGAATATGAGTCGTAAGTATCGATTCATCGAATTATGCTCCGTTAATCGGATGGTATTTTCCATTCTGATCTTGTTCTTTTTCGATGGTGGAGCCTTTGAATGGTACCCTGGTGCCGTCAAAGATCTCCAGGGCTGGATACGACAATTAGAATCCATCTTACCATATGCTAAGTGCGTTTGGCAAGACTTGGCCAAAACTCGATGGGAAGCCAGCAGTCACGGTAAAGTTTTACCACTGTTGCTCTCGAATCCCCTAAGTATAAGTTTCCTTGGTGGTATACTTGACTTTTTGAACTTACGCAGGCCTCGGAGAGACCTCTTTGATGAGGTCGCCTCCACCTGGAGAAGTGGAGACCCAAAAACCCGCCAAAGACAAAAAGAGGAAAAAGGAGCCGTTTTCGAAGTCCCCAAAACCAAAGAGAGCTAAAGTTCGAAATCCTAGGGCCGATGCAACAACCCTAACTCCTGCAGTTGCTGAGAGCCTTCGTGCTGAAGATGAAGATGATGATGATTGCCCACTGGTATTTAGGGCAAAACGGAGCGTTGATGCTTCGAAGGCTGCCGAGCGGAAGATTGTTGAGCCAGAGGCGGCCGATGCGGTCCCAACTCAAATTGAGGAGACCCCCGAGAAGGGTTTGAATGGAGTCCCCGAGCCTATCATTGACCAAGGTACATCTTGTGCCGATGAGCACTTGGTCGGCGAAGTCGGGGGACCCAGCTCCGAAGTTCCTCAAGGGCGAGAGAAGGCCCTGATCGAGGTTGGTGATGTAGGTGATTTTCCACCAGGTCCATCATTTTCTTTAGGGTAAATACGGGATGCCCAAAAAAGGGGAACTCCTGACGTGGGGGCATGTCAGGGAGAGAACGACTTGTTCGGAGATTATTTTGCCGGTGTCGAAGAGGAGCTTGATCTTGGCGCCCTAATTATTTTTGAGGAGGCTGTGAAACTCCAAAAATGGGTATTTTCTTGACATAATATTTGTGCTTCGAGTTTTGATTCTTATTTTTCTAACCTCTTTCTTTTTTGCTGTAGGTCACGATGTTGTACGACCACGCTTTCTCCTAGTTACGAGACGAGCTGACTCATCGTAAAGAGGAGTTTGAAAAGCTCACGTCGGAGTCGAATGAGCTAAAGACTTCATATGCCTGAAAGGAAGAGGAATTGAATGAGCTACGAGCAAGGTCGGAGGAAGCGCTCTAAGAACGGTCCAACTTCACCGAGCAGGTAACTTAGCCTTCGAGGGTTTGCTTTCTATTTTCATAACCCAACGTCCAACAATTTGACTTGGTTATTTCAGATCAAACAGAAGGACGCTCTTGTGGGGCAGCTCCGGGACGAGATTGTTGCCAAAGATGCTGAGATCCTCGAACTGAAGCGGGGCATGGATAGTATGTCCTCTGAGAAGGACACTCTTTGAGAGAAGTTGGCTTCGACCTAGCATCTCCTTCAGGGCTGATAAAGGGAGGCCCAGAAATATAAAGCGCTTTATGTTGAATCGTCTTTCGCGTTATCCACGGCCAAATCTGAAGTCAATGCACTCATATTATCTTATCGGGAAGATGTTGCTGCAGCGAATGCTCGAGCCAGGAAAAAATCTGAAGAGGCCGAGATCCAGCTGACTCGCACCCTCGGTCGTGCTCGGCTTGAATCTCGAAGACAGGCCTTCGAGGAAATGTACACCAAGGGTCTCGATCTCTCCACCGAAATCGAGGAAGCGAAGGCCTTGGAAGAGGAGTTGGCAGCACCGACCTCGTCTGATGAGGTTTCTACAATTGGCTCGGGGAGCAGCGAAGATGAAGACTAGGCCACTTCTGTTCTTTTTACCTCTTGTTCTTTTGTATATGGGCTCCACGTGGGAGCTTTGTAAATGCTCCTTTGTAAATATATTTTTTGGAATGCAAAGGATTTTCTCATTTCATTCTTACTTTGTATTAATATCTTCAAAGTTTTGCCTTTTTGTGTTCATGCAAAAGTCGAGCTCGGACCTTGATTCGACTCCTTCGAGCTTGGTCTTGGAGTAACAGAGGCCCTTGAGGTCGGGCTGTTCAAATCTTACTCTCATACCTTCCTTGGGTCGGGTTGGTAAGGAATCGGTTCGACCCCTCAATCCCTCGGAATGTCGTATGGTGATGTCATCCCTATGACATGGCCGTGAAGTGACCGAAGTGGACCCGTCGGTACATTTCCCCAAAAGGTCATAATTTCTTCGTCAGAGCAGATTGGATATCAAGGTTAATGAATAGTCGCCGCTCTTCTTATATATACTTGCTTTCACTTTCATTAGGAGCTTTATTGCTTTGTGCGACTATCTTTCTCCATAGATTTCCTTTTCTCCATCAGTTCTTCCATATCAGCTTAAAGCTTTTGTCGGAGTTCTCATCTTCCCCTTCTTGTTTTGTAGAAGTAATGGCTACCATATCCAACTCCG
Source organism: Nicotiana undulata (assembly GCA_005239495.1). Classification (NCBI taxonomy): domain Eukaryota; kingdom Viridiplantae; phylum Streptophyta; class Magnoliopsida; order Solanales; family Solanaceae; genus Nicotiana; species Nicotiana undulata. The sequence continues at coordinate 7,027 of ML270320.1, read as the reverse complement.
CTCATCAGAAAGAGAAGAGCCCCACCTCTGCTTCCCGCCCGGCCGGTGGTACACCGCTGACGTTTGGTGAGCCAACCTCGGACTACTTTGTTACGATGAGAGACTTTACGATAGAGAAGCCTCGCAACGTCCCTGGCCATCGGGAGCACGCATCGAGGTACGTACGATCAATCGAAGAGAGGCACCTCTAGCTGTGAGAAGGGACTATGGATAGGGAGAAAAAGTGATATTGCAGATACCCTCTCGGGGAGAGGATATTACGGCCCATGCAGAGGGGTTTCTAAACGTGTTTACGTACCCTTTTACGTTGGGTCCTCTCGATCGACTCGTGCTCGAGTTTTGTCAAAGGTATCGAGTTACTTTGGCTCAGATCTATCCGCCTTTATGGCGGATCGTACTGATGATGAGATTTTTCGCTGAAAAGGCTGAGATCGAGTTCACTCTTAGTCACCTCATGAGGTTGTATCGACCTCTGCATTACCGAGGACTACTTAAACTTCGACGCCGGTATACCAATCCCTTCTTCGCTAATGATGACGAGGACAAGGATCAAGGATGGATAAGTCGATTTATTCGAGTGAGGACCTCTGACATCATTCTTGCGGAGTTCTTGCCGTTCCCCGAGGAATGGAATTTCAAACGTAAGTAATATGCTGAACTTCATTATTTTTGTTCTCAGTTTTGTCAGACTACCTGAGAACGTTTCCTTTCCTTTTCCGCAGCGATCCCGTGGATGCCAAATGAGGTCCCCGATCTCGCGGGTTGGGATCACAAAATGGTAGCCTCCTCGACCTGCGACGAACGCAAATGGCGATATTTTGTCGAAGGGAAGATGGGAGGCAAAACACCATGGTACGTGCCATGTGGTTCTTCTCTCAATGTATACTTTACTTTATGTTCATTAATCTCTCCGTCGCAGGCATCAGAGAATTCTGTGGGATGAGGCCTTTCCCTCTCGGGGAGTAAGAAGGACCTTCGGCTTCAGAGCTAAAGAAAGACAATAAGAGGAAAGGATCCTCGAGGGACGAGGGTAGTCATAGCAAAGATGAACCTGCCCGTAGGCGCAAGGGGGAGGCAGCAATCAACGAAGATCTTATACTTGTAGGTCAATTTGTGGATGATGAAGCCGTCGAAGTGGACGGTCCTAGGTTGGTGGCTCTAGACAAGAGGCCTCCCGAGGCCGTTAAGCCCGCTGGACTCGGGCCCCTATCTTCGAGGGAGAGACTCCAAAAGGGAAGAGGGGTGAAAGCCCCGATTTGGCGACTGGTTGTGAGACATCGAGAGGTACTCCGGAGGGGACCTCAAGTGGTTCTCTTGAGGCTAAAACAGCAATTCCTTCACCATTATTCCCATTTTCCTACGGAGGTGCCACGAGGGATGCTCGGAGCCAGAAGTCGTCCCAATCAGGCAGAGCCCCGAGTGGGAATCAACCCTTCCACGATTGCTTTACCGAGGCCACTGAGACCAAGGCAGTGGATGAAAACTCAACCTTTAAAGAGGCACAACGGCTCTGCTATGTGGTGATTCTTTTAGATAGCATTATACCCTCCTTACCTTTGTACTTTCTTCTTTTTTCTAACTGGTCCTTCTTTTTCGTAGGCCTTTGACAAACATAAGGCTTAGTCGCTTCGTTGTGAGGCCAAGTTGAGTAAGTCCTCGAACGGGGTGAAATCCCCCAGGCTTCTTTGTGATAAGAAGGCAAGAGAGATGATACACCTTCGATCAGAGTTGAACCGATGCCATGTTTACGAGGAAAACCTTGAGAAACAGGTAATTTCCATTTTTGAAGGAATTTGAGCTTCCTTTCCCATCTTTGGGGGTTAACATTTCGATGTCACAGTTGGAGCGAAAGATCGAAACGCTGGAACGCCTTCGGGGCAAAGTTAACCAAGCCAGTTCTGAATGCATTGAAATGAAGGCACAGGTGGATGCCCTTGTTGCAGCCTGAAGAAATGCTTTTGCTAAAGTTTCTGCCCTCGAGATTCAACTCTGTAATGCCCGAGAGAGAAATTCGGTTCAGTCGAGCAGGATAGCTAAGCTCGAGACCGATCTCTTGAAGATGAAGGACGAGGTTGTGGAGGCTTGATCCGAAGCCGAAGAGGTCCGAGTAAAGGCCGATAAGAAGGTGGCCATCTATCTAAAAGATGCTGCTAAAGGTCAGATGAAGTTGAGGGGGGCTTCCGATCGAGAGAGAAGAAGAAATGAGTATACCCGATGCAGATCTCGGAGGGAAACCCTCGAGGAGATTCATTCTAAGGGCTTTGGTCTCTCGTAGAAGGTAGAGCAGGCCAAGGCGGATGAGTTCGACGCCAAGTTCCTTGTTTTAGATGCTGAAGATAATGAGTAAAAGGCCGGTGAGGGAGCTGGTCCCGAGGGATCTGATGAAGTCATAATACTCGAGCGGATATGACTAAGTCCCCAAAGATAGATTGGTTCTTTTTCTTTCTTTTCTTGATTTTTGTAAGGGGCTCCCTACGGGGGTGTTTGTAAATAATTTATCTTTGTGCCATCATTGTATAATAACCCTTTGGTTTTGTATAAATTTCCAACTTGTTTGTGTCTTTGCTTTGAACTTTGATGCTCGTTGAAAATCAGTCCGATATATTGGACTTAAGATAAAAACCCTTAGGTTTTTGTGCTTGAAGAACAATATTTAATATATATTAGTCAACCGTTTAGGGATCGATCCTCGAGTCAAGTTTTGACTCGTACTTATCGACCTTTAGGTTTCTAACACATTGGCCCTTAGGTTGGCCCTTAGGCTCTTATGCATTGGCCCTTAGGCTCTTTAGGCTAGCCCTTAGGCTCTTTTTAGATTGGGTCGATTCGGCCTCTAATATGGCTATAGTTTTCCCTCATTCTGCTAAAGACTTTTGAAGTTTTGATTATGCCTTGGCATGTTTTGTTCGTCCAACTCTTCGACGGCTCAAACAAGAACCTCGATTATGAATCAATATGTCACGATAGTCGAGTTCCTCGTGGGGTTTTCTTGAAGGCCGATGTATCGAAGCTTTTTTATTGAAGGCTGATTATTTCAATGCCTTTCCATTATTCAGAGCTGATATTATTGATGCTCCTTTGCTTATGCCGAGGGTAGCCTGATTAACCGGTTCTTTTCAAAGTATTTTCGAAGTATTTGGGGGCCTTTAATTTTATAGCGGCAGTCGAACGTCTCCGAACCGTGTTAATTCGGTCGTAGCCTTTTAATATGACCGTAGTCTTTATGTTCGGCTGTAGCCTTTAGTCCTCGGGTGAGATAACCTCGGCGTCTATATCGAGGGTACGCCTTTTAGGGGTCTTACAAGTTTGAATATATTTCCTTGACCTTAATATTGGGGTTATGCCTTTTTAAGGTCTTATAAATTTGGACATGCCTCGTTGAGGTCTTACTGATTCTATATTGCCTCATTGAGGCCTTACGAGTTCAAAGTTTCCTGATTGAGGTCTTACGAATTCGAGTTTTTGATGGCTCGATGAGCTGACTGTAGATGACAGTCCCCGAGTGTTCGAGAGTTTTTGGCTCCTGAGCCGTTTTATGTGAGAGTAGCAAACTTCTTTGAGGCACAAAACATTTTGATAAGCAAAAAGGCTTCTTTGATTACTTGATATATGTGTACATATTTTTGCCTTCGGAGGCTTGGTTATTCAATATGGGCACGGTTCATTTGACAGTTTGGCCCAATACAACAGTCTCCTATCGAGGCCCTCGTAGGCATAACTTGATTCCTTCAAAAGATAACCTCCGAGGGTGATGCCCCCCAGTATTTGAGGTTGATTGAAAAGAAGCCTTGAATACTTGTTGAGCTTTCCTCAAGTAGCATATGGGTGTTTCCACGTTAAAAACCTCGCAGGGAAAACCCAATTGGTATAAAACCCAATCCAAGGGAAAAAGAGTGCAACACATGCTTTAAAACCTAAGTTCTTCGAGCTGAAGGGTGCTTCGACTCCTCTTCATCGAGCACCTGCAATAAGTTATACCTTAGCAATGATGGCGTTTGAGCCTTGATATGTTTTAATTGTTTGATATCGCTATGAGGACTCAGCACGGTCCATTATTCAATCATTTGGGTCCAAACGAGGATGTAGGTTATGGTCCCTATTCGGCTTTTTGCTTGTCCTTTGGCTCCTTCAATGTAGAGGGCGTCGATGCTGGCGCAACGTCGTGTACTACGAACATTTTTCTTGCTTCATGTTGCTCTCTGTACTCTATTTTTACTTCTTCCTTCGTTTGAAACTTCATCATTTGATGAAGGGTTGATGGAACCGCTCTCATACTGTGTATCCATGGTTTTCAAAGTAGGGCATTGTATCTCATGTCGCCTTCGTTGACATGAAATTTGGCATCTTGAATTGTACCGGCCATGTGAACTGGGAGGATGATCTCCCCTTTCATTGTCTCACTCGCCATGTTGAATCCATTGAGGACTGGAGAGGCGGGTATGATTTCGTCGAGTAGTCCGAGCTGCTCCACCACCCTCGACTTGATTATGTTGGCCGAGCTACCTGGATCCACGAGCACACGTCTAATTTGAACCTTATTTAAAAGAAAAGAAATTACCAGTGCATCATTATGAGGTTGAGACAAGGTCTCGATGTCCTCTTCGCTGAATGTAAGGGCATCCTCTGGTATGTAGCTCCGAGTTTGCTCTTCCTTGGTGATGGATACTTTTGTTCACTTGAAAACGGGTCCCTGTGGGACGTCGATTCCTCCAATGATCATGTGGATGACGTGTTGTGGTTCTTCCGGTTCGTTCTTCATGTTCACCTCTCTTTCCCGAAGTTGGTTCTTAGCTCGGTCGCTGAGGAACTCTCGAAGGTGCCCTTCGCTGATCAGTCGGGCTACCTCTTCTCAAAGATATCTACAATCATCGGTCCTATAACCGTGAGTGCTATGGTATTTGCATACCAAGTTGGGGTTCCTTTGTGAAGGATCTAACCGTATGGGTTTTGGCCACCTTGCATTTCTTCGATCTTCTACATACAATTGGTATCTTTGTTTGTTTGGTCTTGATTCCCTTTCTATAAACCTTGATTCCTTTTCCATGAGCCTGCTTAGATATACCGAGATCGAGGGGTCTCCCAATTGGTCGTCCTCGACCCTGATCTTTGATTGGTACCTGTTGTGTACATCCACCCAAGTTACAGCGGGATACTCAACCAAATTCTGCTTCAGCTGCTTCGAAGCTATTGAGCTTCATTTGTTCAAGACTGAGCGAAGGCCTGCACTGCCCAGTCATCGAAGACCGGTGGTAACTCCATTCGCTCCATTTGAAAGCGAGATACGAACTCCCTTAGAATTTCGTTCTCCCTTTGTTTGATTTTGAAGATGTCAGACTTCCTTGTAGCGACTTTGATGGCACCAGCATGTACCCTCACAAAAGAGTCTGCCAACATGGAAAACGAATCTATTGAATTCGGGGGTAGGTTATGATACCACATCATGGACCCCTTCGACAGTGTTTCCCCAAGTTTCTTCAACAAAACTGACTCGATCTCGTTGTCTTTTAGGTCATTCCCTTTTATACCACAAGTATAAGTGGTAATATGCTCGTCGGGATCTGTGGTCCCGTTGTACTTTGGGATGTCGGGCATCCTGAACTTCTTTGGAATGGGCTTCGGAGTTGTGCTCGATGGGAACGATTTCTGCATGAACTTCTTTGAATCCACACCTTTCAGAATCGGTGGTGCGCTTGGGATCTGATCGACTCTCGAGTTATAGGTCTCCATTTTTTTGTCGTTAGCCTCTATATTCTTTTCTCCTGATTCAATCTATTTGGTGAGATCCTCGAGCATGTTTATGATAGCAGGGTCTGCAGCAAACCCATGGTTACTCGATCTCTCTGGTGGCTTCTCGACTCGAGGAGCCGTTTTAGGTACTGTTGTGCTCAGAGTTTTCTACTGACTCTGTAGTTGAGCAATGGCCACTTGTTGTGCTTGTAGCATATCAAAATTTACTTGTAGGCTAATTTCCCTTTCCTCCCGAGTAGGGGTTCTCTCCACTTCATGGAGGTCTCCTCCGTGCAAACTTCCGTCGGTATGAGAGCTTACATCGACATACTGAGCGTTGCGTGAGCCCACATCGACGAGGATTTGTGCTGGTGCCACCCCAGGGTTTTGCAGTGGTACACCGGCGCCTGAGGAAGTTGCACCGTTCTCCATGAAGCCCAAGACCGTTGTTTTCGTGTGCATTCACTGAGTTAGACATTTTTTGACCTGAAATCAAAGATTCTTGGATAAGAAAAAGTGTGAAAAATAACTTGTGTTTTCAGAAAACCAGTACTAAAACAATCACTATTATCTTTAGCCCCACGGTGGGCGCCAAACGTTTACCTTGAAAATGGTATTAACAATTATATTTGATTTGTGGGTCTAAAAATATGTGATTTACTTTAATACTAGTTGTTAGATAACGATATGCTAAGCGTAAGTAAGGAAAGTAAGATACGCAAACCAAAATCGTCACAAGACTGGGCCTCGAGCTCGATGAAACAGAGGGCCTCTGTCACGACCCAAAAATCCCACCTTCGGGCCATGACTGCGTCTAACATTGAACCCGCTAGACAAGCAAACGTTTGAACTAAATAAAACTTATTAACAACAAATACGAACGAGATAACCAAGGCTTCGATGGCCCACTATATAAAACTAAACAAAATAACCCAAAATACAACATAGCACTTTTCGGAATAAAACCCATAAACAAATCCTAGAATTGGTGTCACATACTCACGGACTATCTAAGAGATTACTACAAACAAAAGGTCTGAAATGAATACATAAGACTGTCTTTGAAATACAAGGTAAGACAGAGCTGAAAGTGAAAAGTAGAAGGTGACGTCAAGGCCCATGAACGTCTGCGGGTCTACCACGAGTCTCCTGTGTGACTGAACGAGATGCTCCGATTGTTAGTGATCTCTGGGTCCGGCTGCGTAGTCTGCACAGCATAAAGAAGTACTGGTGTAGAATCAGTACAACCGACCCCATGTACTGAGTAAGTGTCGAGCCAAACCTCGGCGAAGTAGTGACG
>MDKH01172301.1:0-10793 GCA_005239495.1 Nicotiana undulata | reverse complement strand
TATATGTTGCGGTCAAGCATGCCCGTGAGTCAATTATGATGAAACTTACTGTGTTCTTAATATGTTCCGCACTATGAGTAATTGGTGATTTAGAAGTGATGCCTTGATGTTGTTTCATGATGTGGGGAGTTATTCAGTTATTTGTTCAGTTGAGGCTTACACTGTTGAAATTGTATTTCTGATGCGAGGTTGGTTATAGCTGAGACCCTTGTCGGGCATTTGTTGAGTTTGTAATTGATGATTTCTCCTTGCCGGGACAATAGAATTTTATTGAGTATTTCCATGCACTTGAGACTTCTTAATGTTGACTTTCACATTATATTGTTGTTTTGTTTTATTATTTGTCGCACGAGGGGACATGCTGTGCCGACTGTTTGTTACTTATCACACGAGGGGACATGCCGTGTTGATCACTGATTATTATATACGCACGAGGGGACATTCCATGCCGAGTGATTGTGAGGTTATGCACTAGGAGACATTCCGTGCCGAGTGTTGTTATATAAGCACGAGGGGACATTCCGTGCCGAGTGATTGTGAGGTGCACGAAGGGACATTCCGTGCCGAGTGTTGTTCATTATCTGTTTGAGAAGTTAAATTCCTGCCTTTATTTTTATATTTCAGTTATTACCCTGTTCTACCGTGTTAGCATTTTGTTGCCCCTTTTTCCCCCAGCATGTTCTCCCCGTATCTGTCTTACCTGCTTATTTCCGTCGATATTTTTGTTTTCCTGTTAATTATATAGAATTGCACAGGTACATATATTGTTGTCGGTCCTAGCCTCGTCACTACTTCGCCGAGGTTAGGCTCGGCACTTACTCAGTACATGGGGTCGGTTGTACTGATGCTACACATGCACTTCTTTATGTTGTGCAGACTACGCAACCGGACCCGGTGATCACTGACGGTCGGAGCATCTCATCAGTTCATACAGGAGACATCAAGGTAGACCCGCAGACGTTCGTGGGCCTTGGCGTCACCTTCTACTCTTCACTTTCAGCTCTGTCTTACTTTATATTTCAAAGACAGTCCTATGTACTTATTTTCAGACCTTTGTTTTTAGTAATCTCTTAGACAGTTCGTGAGTATTTGACACCAGTTCTGGGATTTGTATATGGGATTTATTTCGAAGTTGCTATATTATTTTTGGTAATTTGTTAACCTTCATATTATTGACCATCAATGCCTTAGTTATCTGGTTCGTTTTAGATGTTAATGAGTTTTATTTAGTTCAACCGTTGGCTTGTCTAGCGGGTTCAACGTTAGACGCAGTCATGGCCCAAATGTGGGATTTCGGGTCGTGACAAGAAGTCTGCGGATAAATAAATCTGATGTTGAAACAATATCTGAAACCCAAACTTAAATTCTACAATCCCGGATCCAGTGTCACTCAGTCATGAGATGCTATAACATAAAGTAAAGAAAAAGAGGAACGAACAACATAGTCTCAAAAATACACAACGACAGGTAGGGTAAGAAAGAGATGACGAGATCACTGTCACCAGCTGCTATCTCGACAACTCTGATGAAAACTCTGACAGCTACTCAATGACAAGAGCTGGGTCCCAATATACATGGATCTGCACACAAGGTGCAGGGGGTAACGTGAGTACACCAGCTCAGAAGTAACGAACCCAACCTTTGGACTGAGAGGTAGTGACAGACTAAACCTCCGATATTTATAAATAACAGTGTATAACTTGAGCATGGCAGTAGTATAACTGATGATAAACAAAATGCTTCAAATATGTCTGTACGATCTGCATGTCAGCATATGATCACAAGAAATCAGAAATGGTATGTACACAGTATCCCAAACTTTCACAAAGAGGTCCACTCAGTAATAGAATTGGCCCTCAGGCCCAGGGAAAGTCCATCCCGGATTACACATAAACACAAGTGACGTAGTCACTTAGTACTGAGGAAAAGGGGACGTCCAGCCCCACGGAGAAGATCCATCTTCGCAACATATCACTCAGACAAGATCCATGTCCAGGGACGATCCATCCCTCAATATCTCAATAACTTCGGACAAGATCCATGTCCAGGGAAGATCCATCCCTCAATATCTCAATGACTTCGGACAAGATCCATGTCCAGGGAAGATCCATCCCTCAATATTTGTGCGCTCACTGGGGGTGTAAAGACTCTAGAGGGGCTCCTATAAGCCCGAGCGCTATATCAAGCCAACGAAGGCATGATTCGAGGATCGCTGCGGTGCGGAGTCCAATCTCATAATTGTCTCAATATCAGGCTCTCGACCTCACTCAGTCAATACTTTCCAGTATCACTCACAAGGCTCGCAAATATAAGAATCAGCCCAAAACAATGATAACATGTAGGTAAGCTAACAATTACTGAGATTGAGGCATGAAACATATGCTATAACATGACAGAGTACATGAAAACAAATAGTCAAATATAGAGACAACAATAAACTGACCACTCGGGTCTGAACATATTGGGCGTGAAGCCTTAACATTTATACTTGACATGGTTTCTAATATGATCACAGTAATTTCAACCTTCACAGTACGAGTATCAGCCCGAAATAACCATTCGGCAGGGCCATGGGATGAGCCAGGCCACAAATATTCGGTGTACGCCCGCACGCCCATCACTTGGCATGTGCGTCACCTTAATTAACATCATATATTTAGAAATTTGGGGTTTCGAACCCTCAGTTCCAAGTTATAAAATGTTACTTACCTCAAAACCGGCTAAAATACTACTCTTCAATGCCCTTGCCTCTAAATTCGACCTCCTAGTGCTCCAAATCTACCAAAAATCAGATTTATACCATCATAATATGCCAAGGAATGAAACCCAATCGAAATTTATCAAAGGTACTCAAAAGTCCCGAAATTGGCCAAACCCGACCCTCGGGCTCACATCTTGGAACTCGATAAAATTTACACCATAACAATCCTCATCCTCTCACGAGTCTATACATATCAAGAACACTGAAATCGGAGTCCAAATGACCCCTCAAATCATCCCTAAAAGGTCTCTTAAACTCAAGCCCTAGTTACCCTTTTTTCCACTAATTTTACCCAATTTAACACTACTAATTAGGTCCTTAATCACATATAATCGAGTTAATAAGTCCAAAAAGAGTACCTCAATGAAGAACAATCATTTTCCTCTTCAAAAACCCTCAAAAGCTCGGAACCCGCAACAACAATGGTGAAAAGAAGACTAAAAATCGTTAAGTCCCCTTTTCATACTTTCTGCCCAGGCTTTTCGCACTTGCGACCTTTATCATCGCACATACGGTCCGCACCTGCGCTCAGGAAAACCGCACCTGCAGTTTTTCATTAATCGGACAATTTCTCGCACCTACAGCCCAAGTGTCGCACCTGCGGCTCGCAGATGCGGCCAACACTACCACTTCTGCGGTTCTTCCTCCAGGGCCTCTGAGCCCGCACCTGCGATCAACATGGACGCTCCTGCGGCTCGCACCTGTGGTCAAACATCCGCAGGTGCAGAAATCACAGTAGCAAAAACACCAGCAACTGAAAGCTGCATTTTTCAACTCCAAAATTCCCATTAACCACCGAAATCAATCCCGAGCCCCTCGGGACCCCAACCAAACATACAATCACATCATAAATGATCATTCAAACTTAGTTTCACTCTCTGAACACCCAAAATAACATCAAAAGACCAAAGTCACATCAAATTCAAGCCTATGAACTTTGAAATTTCTAAATTCCACCAACGATGTCGAATGTTCCAACTGTCGGAATTCCATTCCGACCCCGATAGCCTATTTTCCATTGCCTACCGGAAATGACCAAAAACTAACTTTTGCCAATTCAAGCCTAATTCTACATCGGACATCACAAAAACATTCCGAACATACTCCTAAGTCCCAAATCACCTAACAAAACTATCGGAGCCATAAGGTCTGCATTCCGAGGTCGTTTACCAATAAGTCAACTCCCAGTTGACTTTTTCAACTATTAGGCCAATTTAAGAGATTAAGTGTCTCCGTTCTCACCATGACCACTCCGAATACGAACCACCCGACTCCAAAACATTATAAACAACTAAACAATGCATAACAAGGCTGAAACATGAATAATGGTGCAAATTCTACGGAACGACCGACCGGTTCGTTACAAATTTGCATTCTAAATTTGTTTCACGTTGAATTCTAGAGTGAAGCAGAAGATTCTTCACGTTAAACCTAAGTTAAACGTCAAACCTAAAAATTCAAATATGCTGAAGTTTTGTACTGCATAACATGCTGTAGTTTTTGGTTTATTTGCTAAACAAGTTGAGTTTTTCATAATTCGCTAAAACTTCACAGCAAATATGCTTAAGTATTTGTCTTGCATTCTAAACAAGCTTAAGTTTTTAGTTCATTTGCTAAGACTTCAGAACTAAAATATGCTGAAGTTAGGTCCTGCGTCCTATAGTTTTGTCATGACTTTTTCCGAAAACTTCAGCATAAATGCTGAAGTTGTTTAGTTCATTTTTAAAAACTTCAGGAAAAACGAGCTGAAGTTTTCTTCCTGCACTATGTAATTTTATTATGATTTTTTGCTAAAACTTCATACCAAAAAACTTCAGCAGAAGATGCTGAAGATTTTTAGTTCATTTGTAAAAACTACAACACTCAATATGCTGAAGTTTTGTCCTGGATTCATTAGTTTTGTCGTCATTAGCTTTTTCAAAAACTTTAGCAGAAGATGCTGAAGTTATTTAGTTCATTTGTAAAAACTTCAGCACTCAATATGCTGAACTTTTGTCCTTGATTCTATAGTTTTGTCGTCATGAGCTTTTCAAAAACTTCAGCAGAAGATGCTGAAGTTTTTTAGTTCATTTGCTAATACTTCAACACTCAATATGCTGAAGTTTTCTCCTGGATACAATAGTTTTGTCATGAGTTTTTTCAAAAACTTCAGCAGAGGATGCTGAAGTTTTTTAGTTCATTTGCTAATACTTCAGCACGTAATATGCTGAAGTTTTCTCCTGGATACAATAATTTTGTCATGAGCTTTTTCAAAAACTTCAGCAGAAGATGCTGAAGTTTTTTAGTTCATTTGCTAATACATGAGCACTTAATATGCTGAAGTTTTTCTCCTGCGCTATGTAATTTTCTCCTGCACGCTAAAATTAAATATAGTTTGTGCTTAACTTTTGTCCTGCATTAATAAGCTTTTTCATGAGTTTTTTTCTCTAGTACATTTGCTCAAATTTCAGCCTTTTTTCATAATCAAATTCTTTTGTTCAATTTTCTAATACTTTGACACTAAACATCCTTCTCTAGGATGAGTTCGATTTGCGTTGTTATTACTTCCAATGGGAGGTGGACTATTGATTTCAAATACTTGGATCATGATACAAAACTTGTTCTGCTTAATAAACAAATATCATCCAATTCTTTCCTGAAGAATATTAGTGAAGTAACAAATATTGATTCAAGAAGATATTCAGTAAAGGTATGGTTTGATATCAAACTAAATACAAGCAAAAATATGCTTGTAACTTCAGATGAAGAACTCAGTACCTGTATACATTTGCTAACAACTAGGGGTATTCATGGTTCGGTTTGGGTCGGTTTTTCAAATATTGGAACCAATCCAAACCAATTAAGTCAGTTTTTTATCGATTTTGTTTGTGTCAGTTTTTCGGGTTTTTCGGTTATTTATCAGGTTTTTTCTTAAATATGGGACGTACACTACCAAACGCATATTCCGGCGACTACATTTTCAACATAACACTATCAAATCAATTGCTCTTTGAGAAATTTATCATTTACCAAGATATATTGATGATAATTGAATAAAATAGTGATGAATAATTTAAGTACTCAATTAAAAATTAATTTATTTTTAGCATGAAATAATTTTTTTTATACTTAGTGAAAGAAAATTACCAATCAAACTAAAAATATAAATGCCTAATATATACCATAAAATTTTAGAAACTTTATATAAAAAATATACATATATATAGGTGTAATAATAAATTTAAATAGCTACTTTTATAGTCGGTTTGGTTCGTTTTTTTTCGGTTATTTTTTGATTGAAACTAAAACTAAACAACATTTGATCGGTTTTTAAAATTGAAAACCAAAACCAAAGCAAACCTAAAATGTATCGTTTTTTTGTCGGTTTGGTTCGGTTTTCGGTTTGGTTCGATTTTTCGAGTTTTTATGAACACACCTACTAACAACTGATTCAGTCTGCAAGAATTGCCATTTTGTCGAAAAAATACAACATATTTCTACTGTATAGGTGCTTCAGAATCTGTAACATTCAACCAAACTCTTGACAATATAGCTGTTTCGGAACAATTTGCTAATTATCAACATGAACTAGGGCAGCCAATAGTAGAAGTAGACAACTAACATTACAACTGCTTTAGAATATAGAATTCTGCAACAATCACCCGCTGCTCCAATAAATGCATACCAGTTTGTCAATGAGCAAGAAGAAGAAGGACAACTAATAATGAAAATTGACAACCAACACACAATCCAACAAAGTATTTTGTTACCTTCTGCAATGATAAGCAACAACGAAGATGAAGAAAACATAGAATTAATACCGATAACATCAGATACAATTGAAGAAATTGCTGAAACTTCTAGTGCTTCTAAGAAATCAAAAAAAAGAGTGAGGAGAAAGCTGAAAGAATCTCCACCATGTAAAATACTTAGGCGCGATGCATTGCCTGAGGAAGTAAGAGTAGGATCAATTTTTGAGAACAAGCAAAATATGACTAAATTTTTCTGCAGCTTGGAGATAAATCAAAAAGTTGAATTCACAACTGTTAGATCATGTTTAAAGGGATACGAGCTGAAATGCATCGTGGAGAAATATGGTTGGAATGTGCATGCTACCTGTCGATCGGGGTCATGACATTATCGGGATAACTCGTTTCCTTTTGGTAAAGGGTATACAAGGATTCGAAGAGTCGCCACCTAACGAATTAAGGTGCGTTAGGGCACCTATTTGGGGTCATTTACAAACAAGATTTAGACAACCAGAGAAAGGGTAAGGGCTTGAAATTACTCCAAGGGGAAGGTGTTAGGCACCCCTCAGAGTCCACAACTGTGGTTCCCGGCCAAACAACTTTGTGAATCTAAGCACGTAGCAAGTAGGCAATTAATTGTTTAGACAAGTAAAGAGCTTTGAAAGATTCGTAGTCTAAGCACACATATGTTACAAAAGTTTTAAAAATATTTAATGTCTAAGTAGGGTTTTAGAAAGAGTTATGATCTAAATATGCATATAAAGGATAGGGGGAGTCCTAGGTTATTTTCCATATGGATCATATCAGTACAATACCCGGTAATCACTCCTCAAAGAGGGGCTACACGTGGTATTAGCGCACCGGTCATCATATACATATCTAACCTTCCCACCCCTTAGCAAATATTAAAGCGAGTGTTCGTCATCGACCTCTATTGCGTGCTGTTACCCGTCCTTTCCTAATGGCCCTAGAGGAGTTTAGAACCTCTACCTATAAGGCAGCTCTAGGCAGACCCTCAGGTTCAAAGGAAAAATACTAAGGCGACAAACAAAACTGTGATGACCCAAAAAGGTCATCCTATATAATTATAATTAAAAAACTGTGTTTCGAGGCCCCGAAAGCCTCTGTTAATCTCACCTCGATATGCGTGCGTAGCCGGGCGTGTAGCCGGGAAGCCTTTATGTAAAAACTTGATGAAAAATGGAATTTCTAGTAATTAATTGATAAAAAGTTGACTTTGGTCAATATTTTTGGTAAACGGACCCGGACCCGTGATTTGACGATTCCAGAGGGTCCGTAGGAAAATATGGGACTTGTGCGTATGCCCGGAATCGAATTCCGAGGTCCCAAGTCTGGGAAATGAATTTTTAAAGAAAATTATTTTCTGAAAATAATAAAGATGTTTGAAAATGAATGTTGATGTGAAAACCGTGTTACCGGGCCCGTATTATGGTTTCAGAGGCCGGATAATGTTTAATATATGTTATGTGAGTTACCTATGAAATTTGGTGTAAAACGGACTTGAAATGACGTGTTTCGGATAAAAAATGGAAAAATTGATAGTTTATGAAGTTTGAGAAAATTTTATAGATTTTGGAGTTTAATTCATTGTCTTTGATGTTATTTTGGTGGTTTCATTACTCGAATAAGTCCGTAGGGTTATTTTGAAGTCGTGTGTACATTGAGTTTGAGGTTCCGAGGGCTCGGGTGAGTTTCGGGTAGGTCCCGGGATGTTTTTAGTCTTAAAATATAGCTGTTGGAGGTCACAAAAATCGATCCCTGAACTAACCACCGCTGTCCGCGGTCCCATTTTCGCGGACCGCGCTGAGGGCTTCGCGGCCGCGGTCGTTTTTTCGCTGACCGCGGTGAGGAGCTGGGTCATTGGTTCGACTTCGGAGGCCTATATGTTTTGATCTACAAGGAATTTCGAGATGATTCAAAAACGAAAGTTGTATCCCTTCGTGTCCAGTTTCTAGAAAGGTAAAGAAACCGTAATTTGGACATCTGTAGAGAATATTATGGTCAAAATAATAAAGCATGTCACTGCAGTCATTTTTCTTGGTTTTCTTCAGCTTTTCTTGGCCTTTGCTAGCGCGGCCGCGGTCCATTTTTCGCTGACCGCAGTGGGGGACCAGAAATGGGTATAATTATACGGGAATTTCAGTTATTTTCATATTTCAAAGCCCTAAAAACATAAGAGGCGATTTCCAAACACTCTTTCTTCCCCAAAACATTAGTAAGTGATTTCTAACTCATTTTCTTTACTCCTTAACTTCTTTTTACAAGATTTCACCCTAGAATCTAGGCCTAAAATCATGAAATCAAAGTAGAAATTAGGGGTTTTGGGTAGAGTTAGGGTTTTGGGAATTTTGGGAAATTCAACCTCATTTTGGGGTCAGGTTTCAAAACAAATTATATATTTGAACTCGTGGGGGTATGAGTAATCGGGTTTTGGTCCGAGCCTCGTGTTTGGACCAAGCGAGCTCGGGGTCGAACTTTAGTATTTTTGGAAGAATGCTAGGAAATACATATTTAGGCTATGGGATTGTATTAATGAGTCATTATTGATATTATTAAGTTAATTATGTCTAGATATCGTTGTTTCAGAGTTGAATTCAAAAGGAAAGGGCGGTGTTAGAAGCTTGAATTACTAATTTCGAACCCGAGGTAAGTGTCTTGCCTAACTTCGGTGAGGGAATAGGTATTTTGTGCTATGTGCTAAGTGTTTATCATGTTCAATGCATAGGTGAGGTGACGAGTACCTATGCATTGTGTGTCAAGCATGCCCGTGAGTCTATTTTGATGAAATTCTTGTTATTAATTCCATATTCATTGTATTATGAAATATTCTACTTGGAAGTTGATTGTTTGTTGAAAATCCTTGTTGATAAACTTGTGATATGATGGTTCGATTGAGGATCCAATTTTTTAAAAGATATAATTGAAAAGCTTGGTTATAGCTGAGACCCTAGTCGGGCAATTGTTATGATATTGGCTGATATTTTTTCCCTTGCCGGGCGATTATGATGTGTATTCCCACTATGCTGCATTCCTTCCCATTTGATATTTGTCATTGTTTTGGTAAGGAAGAGTGTAAAGAACGAAGGGTGATGCCGTGCCATGATTTACATTGATTACATCATATAGTGCATAGTGAGGAAGAGAGTAAACGCACGAAGGTTGATGTCGTGCCATGATTTACATTGATTAAAAGCACGAAGGGTGATGCCGTGCCATTATTTACATTGTTTGCACTTTATATTTGTTACGTTCACATTCTTTTTTACTTGCTCTCTTGTTTCTCCTATGTGTTTTATTAACTAATTTTATCTCTCATTTGTTACCCCCATTAACTGCTCCCGTGACCCATGCTTATCTGCTTATCTCTTGCTCTTTTCCATGTTATATGTTGTAGAGTATTACATGTATGTGATTGTTGTCAGGTCTAGCCTCGCCACTACTTCGGCCGAGGTTAGGCTCGGCACTTATTCAGTACATGGGGTCGGTTGTACCGATGCTACACCTGCACTTCTTTATGTTGTGCAGATTCCGCAGCCGGACACAGTGGACACCGCTAGAGGGTGTATCCTTCGGTCCACCTCGGAGATTGCAAGGTAGACCCGCAGACGTTCGTGGGCCTTGGCGTCTCCTCTATCCCTATTTTTCCTATGTTGTCTGGATTATCTCCTAGTTTTTGAGACAGTTCATGTATTATTTTCTTCAGACTTTGTATTTAGCATTCTTATAGACAATTCGTGAGTTTGTGACTCCAGGTTTTGGGATTTATGCGTCATATTATATTATGTTATTTACACTTAGTTGAAATCTATCTACTTTTGTTATTAAATATTATAAATTGTTTCTAGTTAATTCTTTCAAATTCCGCATTATTATGTTAGTATTGTGTCACACGTTGGCTGGTCTAGCGGGTTCAACGTTAGACGCAGTCATAGCCTGAAGGTGGGATTTCGGGTCGTGACAAGTTGGTATCAGAGCGCGTTGCTTAGGTCTCACAACTCACAAACAAACTTGGTAGAGTCTGAGGGATCGGTACGGAGACGTCTGTACTTATCCCCCAGAGGCTGCAAAGTTAGGAATAACTCCACATTTCTTCATCTCCATCATGCGAATTTATTCTGTCATTGATGATTGAACTTGCCTACTTTTGTCCTCTCACTAATCTCGACAACATGCGAAGCGTCTATGACCGGACAAAAGATGAAGCCCCAATGACAGCTACAATCAAGGGAAGAGACAGAAGCAGAGCGCAGTCTAAAGCTCGGACATCAGCACCTATTGTACAG
>ML270315.1:64326-98117 GCA_005239495.1 Nicotiana undulata | reverse complement strand
TATATATATATGCTTGTATTTTGGCTCGTGCTTCTTTATAGCTATCTTATCTACCACTGGGTTATTACCCTTCGATATCGTGATTTGACTTGTTAAATTTGGTAAATGGGTGAATAATTGAATCAAGTAAGAGAAGCACTTAGTGAAATTTACGTTGGCTTTCCTAACCCTGTTGTTGGGCGCCAACATGACCTGGATTAGGATTCTGGGTCGTGACAGTTTTTAAGGCAAAAATTCACATTTCCTTCAATTTTTCACACAAGGACTTTCCGAAAAAAGACACGGACAATGCACACAAATCGAACACACTAAATGGAGCTAATCGAGGTCTAGAAACGTGGAATAAATGCTAAAACTCGAAATGACCTATTGGGTTATCACAACGTAGGATTTCGCAAAAGTGGATGCACTTCTACGAGGTAAGGTTCACAGAAGCAGAATGTTGTCGATGAAGTTGGGAGCATAGAAGTTGATAGTCTCTATAGATGCATATTCGCAGGTGCGAGTGGATGACAACAGAAGCGGGAGGTCGAGACTTTAGTGAATCTTGCAGATGCGAGAGGTGGACCGAAAATACGGTATCGCAAGTGCGAGGTATTTTATCGCAGATGCAATTCAATTGGTAGACTTCACAAATTTGAGGGTTTGAGTGTTTTTCGGCATAGTGCTTAGGCTATGATATGCCTTGTACTGACTGTTAAGCTTTAGCTGTGATGCTTCTCATATTTGTAACTTTGTTGTGAACTATTTTATCCATGTTTGAGGTTACATAGAGGCTAATTCTCTGAATGAAGTTGATAATTGTTATTTCTACAATGAAATTGTTGATTTTAGCAAGTTTATTAGAGTCTTGCAAATTGGTACAGATACGTCCGTACTAATCTTCCAAAGGCTATTGGACTATTAGGAAAACTTCACTTTCTTGCATTCTTATCGTGCGGATTTGCTATTTCTGAAGTTTGAACCTTTACTTTTCTGTTCTCTCACGGATGGTAAGTACACGTGCAATTGAATCAAACGGATGGGCACCAGTACCACAAGTTAGGGTCGCAAAATGCGGGCCACGGTAGAGGTTGCGATGGAGCTTGTACTAGAACTAGAGCAGCACATGCGAAGCCATTTACATGTATTCTTGTATATTTGTTTCTGCGTGATATGATTTGGACTGGATGCTTGTGACCACGTCGGGCGGATTGTGTTGTTATGCCTGTGACTATGCCAGGCAGAATGTGTTGTTATATATGTGACCACGTCGAGCGGATTGTGTTATTAAGCTTGTGATCGTGCCGTGAAAATTTTGATATTGAGCCTTTGACCACGCCTGGCCGATAGCACATTGAATTGGCCGTGTTGTGTGTGGGTATGGATCCATGCCCTTATGGTCACCCTCTCATGTGCCTTCTTGATGGTGTACACCCGAATTTGAGAAAACTGATTAGTGTTGTGATACGAATATGAAGATATTGAGGGAAATCTGGTTAGTGTTTGTTTTGGATTTTGCATTTAATCTTTACTTGCAATTATCGTAGTTAATATACTGATTTATTTGCATATGTCTTTATATGTTGTATCATTGACTGGTTAGAGAACTCGAGTAATTGCACAACACACACAGAGGGTTCTTTCTGTCCTTTATGACTTGATTACATTATTGTTATGTTCTTGTTAAATTGATGAAATTTTACAGGTTATAACTAGCATTATTTATACTTCTTTCTTCTTTTACCTCACCGAGGTTAGTTATTTAGACTCTGCACTTGATTGTGCAGATCCAGGTGTCGGACCCAGTCATCAATAGACGAGGCTTGTAGCAGAGTTGATCTAAGAGACGAGATAGAATTCTCGACCGCAGTCTTGATGTCTTTTTCTTATGTACAGTTGTCTTTATTTCAGAGAGTATTGTCTTTTGTCATTTCAGACTTGTATTTCTGTATTAGTATTCACGGCTATGTATTTACCAGTTCTAGGGGATATATCAGGTGTTGGCTTTATTATGTTATTGAGGTTTCAGACTTACGTTATTTCTACAAATTCTGCTATTTTGGTTCTTTATTGTTAGGTCCGACTTGGCTAGCAAATGTTTATGTGCAATAACGACTGATTGGGTTTTGGATCTTGACAATGACATATAGGGTAGTCATAGTTTTGGCCATAGATGTATCCAAGTTGAGGGATATGGGTTAACGTGAACCCATGCTCCTTTCCTAAACCATGTATAGCTGTCACAGCCCAAATCCCACTATAGCCCATGATGGTGTGCCCAACACCGTCGTTAGGCAAGCCAGCAATGAACCTCAACTTAATTATCCTTTTTAAACTTTTAAAATTATGAATTTTATCAAATAGATAAGAATTAAATCTCGAACTCATGGAGACCAGACGCCTTTCTTACCATATTACCGAGGAACAATAAATCATAAAGAGAATTGATAATTGTCACGATCCAAACCGATGGGTCGCGACAGGCAACTGGTGCCTTACCTAATCGAGTACCAATGTAATGTATCTTACTTATCATACCATCGTTGATAAATGGGCCAAAAGGGTCGTCATGATTGTCACGACACAGAATTCCCATCCTCCGGACCGTGATGGCGCCTAACATTTTAATTACTAGGCAAGCCAACGTTAGAAAAAACATTCAGCCATTTTAACAAATCCAATTAAATGATACCAAGAAACTAGAAAAAAAAGTGAAATAAAACTGAAATAGAGTGAGTAACCAAAATAACAACGATGTCTAGATAGAATCCCAGAACCGGTGTCACATGCACATGAGCAACTGGATTAATACAAATAATGGTCTAACTAAAGCACTACTGTCTGAAATGAAATTAACAACTAGAATAATGTAGAAGGGGACTTCAGGGCTGCGAACGACGTGTAGCTTTACCTCAAGTCTCCATCAATAAATCAATCCAAGAAATCTACTGATCGCCACTAAGACCAACTCCAAAATCTGCACAAGACGTTTTTAGTGTAGTATGAGTACAACCGACCACATGTACTCTGTAATTTTTGAGCCTAACCTCAACGAAGTAGTGACGAGGCTAAGGCGGGTCACTTAAAACAACCTGTACACAGTATAATAATAGTAATAATAGGAAAGGAACACATGAAATAACGACAAAGAAATTAACTGATGAAAGCAAACTCAATCCTCAAAATTAGTGAAACCAGAAATACCAGTCTTTAGAATCTCATATGAAATAAAGCTAACATAATCAAACCATGAGTACAACACACACAATCTGTTGGGGCGCGCAACTCGATCCCTACCGTACAAACACAATCCTCCCTTATTTCACAATATCAATATCAAGAATAACATGTAAAATCCATTAAGGTGCAACCCGATCCCACCATATAATAAGAATCAATATTATAATCCTATCTTATTTCACCATATCAATATCACATATAAAACCCGTTGCGACGTGCAACCTGATCCCACCATATCAATATCGATCCTCCCTTATTCCACCAGTTGCGGTGCACAACCCGATCCATAAACAAAATCAATAAATATAATCAATTCAACAACACAATTCACAAGAATTCTTATGATTGAAGAATATGAAAGAAAATCAATAAGGAACCTCGTACCAAATCAAGGAATGTTACAATTAATACAAAGCAACAAGCCAAGCCAAATATATGATAGTTAAAGTGTACAAGTAAGACAATTAAGGCAAGTAACAATTAATCATGGAATCATGGAAAAAGGAACATACAAGAGTAACTAATGAAAAGTACAAGTTACGACATAGAAAACAACAAAAACATGTAACAGTTAAGACAAGAAATAAGATAACTAATGAAATACGGGATAACATGGAAACAACTATTTTGGCGGCGTAAATACACTCTTCACCTCACATATACATCGTTGCACACATAACTCACATAACATATAGTTCAAAAGTTCCTAATTTCCTCAAATCAAGGTTAGACCAACCACTTACCTCGCTCCGCAATCAAATCAAAGCTCAACCAGGGTTTTTCCTCTAAAATTTGCCTCTAAACCAATCGAATCTAACCAAAATAGACTTAATATCAACAAAAAATACTAAGAAAATCAATTACAATGATTATAGTTAAGTTCTTTACACTTTCCCCCAAAAGTCAACAAAAGTTAATTCTGGGCTCGCTTGGTCAAAACCCAAGATTCGGACCAAATATCGATTATCAATTCAACCTCAAGATCAATTATGTGATTAGTTTCGAAATCCAACCACAATTTGAGGTCTAAATCTCAATTTTACAAAAAAAAAAAACAATTCTACCTAAATCCCTAATTTTCTACCATGAAAGAGCATAAATTAAGGTTAGCAATTAATGGGTGTTGATGAAAATGGGAAAAAATGAGTTAACGTATACTAACCTACGAAGTGGGGATGAAATTGCTCTTCAAAATCGCCTCTAGGCTGAGCTCTAATGAGAAGATGGTGAAAATTTGATAAAATCCCGTGTTTGGAACATTTTAAATCACTAGCGTCAGGTCTTCATCGGTTCGCAAAAGACCTGACATGATCGCGTAGCTTAGCAATCCTAAAGGCCTTCGCCTTCGCGATATGCCCTACGCGTTCGCGAGTCTCTGTCCCCCCTGGCCTTGGCATTTGCGACCCTATGATCAAATTTGCGTAGAACAATGCCTAGCTCCCCCATAATCCCCCACAGAGCTTCGCATTCGCGTGTGGGTGGTCGCGTTTGTGAAGGGTAAGCCCCCCAAAACTTCGTGTTCGCATAGAGTAAAACCATCGAAGACCCAAGTTCCCCTTCTCAATCGCGAGAGTGGCTTCGCGATTGCGAAGCACAAAACACTAGACACCAGTGAACTCCAAACCAGCAGTACCCTAAGTCCAAAAATCACTCTATAGCCTATACAAGTGTAATAACATCATACGAACTTGATCACGTGATCATAACATCAAAATAACACCTAGAATTATGAATCAGACAACAAAATGAATGATATTTTCAAAGAAACTCAAGAACATGCAATTTTACAACCGGACGTCTGAATCACGTCAAATCAACTGTGTATTACACCAAATTTTGCATACAAGTCATAAATACTAAAATTAACTTATACCATATTATGAACTAGAAATCCTAACCCGGTAGCAACAAAGTCTACCAACGTTTACACTTAGGAATTCCTTAAATCTTAAAACTGCTAGTTTTCAACAAATTACATTAAATGAAGTTAGGGACTTCTGAATTCGATTCGGGGCATACGCCCAAGTCACTAATCACGCTACGGACCCACCAGGACCGTCAAAACACTTATCCAAGTCCGTTTACACAAAATATGGATCATATTAAACTCAATTCATTTTAAAGACAAAATTCACATTTTCTTAGATTTTTCACATAAATATTTTGTTGGAAAAAGATATGTGTTGCGCATACAAATCGAGGAAGACTAAACGGACCTATTCGAGGTCTCGAAACACAGAAATGATGGTTAAAAATGATAATGACCTATCGGGTCATCAGATTCTCCACCTATAAACCAAATGTTCGTCCTTAAACGGACATAAAAAAGTGCATGAACTGGTGAAAAGGTGGGGATATCTACTCCGCATATCCGACTCACACTCCCATGTGGCTGCCTCGATCGATTGACCTCTCCACTGCACTCGAACCGAAGGATAACTCTTAGACCTCATCTGCCGGACCTACCGGGCTAGAATGGTCATCGGCTCCTCCTCATAAGTCAAATCCTTGTCCAATTGGACTGAGCTGAAATCTAACACATGGGACGAATCATCGTGATGCTTGCGAAGCATGGACACGTGAAACACTGGATGGACTGTTGATAAACTAGGTGGAAATGCCAACCTATTGGACACCTCAACCACTCTCTCAAGGAGCTCAAAGGGTTTGATATACCTAGGGCTCAACTTGCCCTTCTTTTCGAACCTCATCACACTATTCGTAGGTGAAACACGAAGCAATACCCTCTCTCCAACCATGAATGCAACATCATGAAATCTACGATCAGCACAACTCTTCTGCCTATACTAAGCGGTGTGAAGTCAATCCTGAAAAATCTTGACCTTTTCCAAGGCATCCTGAACAAAATCGGTTCCTAACAATCGAGCCTTTTCCGGATTAAATCATCCAACTGGAAAACGGCACCACCTCCTATATAATGCCTCATAGGGAGCCATCGGAATGCTCGACTGGTAGTTTTTGTTATAGGAGAACTCCACAAGCAGCAAAACTTGATCCCAAGAACCCCCGAGATCTATAACGCAAGCTCGAAGCATATCCTCCAATATCTGAATAGTGTGCTCGGATTGTTCATCCTTCTGGGGGTGAAATGTTGCGCTCAACTCAACCCATGTGTATAACTCACATTTTACGTCCCTCCAGAATTGAAAGGTGAATTGCGTACCTCGATCAAAAATGATGGACACGGGCACACCGTGAAGATGGACGATCTCGCATATGTAGATCTCATCTAACCGCTTTGAAGAATAGGTAATTTCCACTGGAATAAAATGTGCTGACTTGGTCAACCTATCCACAATGACCCATATGGTGACAAACTTCTTTTGAGTCTTTGGGAGTCCAACAACAAAATCCATAGTAATACGCTCCCACTTCCACTCAAGAATCTCTAGCCTTTGAAGCAAACTACCAGGCCTCTAATGCTCATACTTTACTTGCTGACGATTCAGACAGCGAGCTACATATGCAACTATATCCTTCTTCGTCCTCCTCCACCAATAATGTTGTTGTAAGTCATGATACATCTTGGCGGCACCCGGATGAATAAAATATCAGAAATTGTAGGTCTCCTCAAGAATAAACTCACGAAGCCCATTCACATTGGGCACAAAAATACGACTCTACATCTACAAAACCCCATCATCTTAAACAGTAACCTGCTTGGAACCACCGTGCCGCACCGTTCCTTAAGGATAAGAAAATGGGAGTCATCATATTGACGCTCTCTAATGCACTCATACACGGAAGACCGAGAGACTGTGCAAACTAGAACCCGACTAGGCTCCGAAACATCTAACCTCATGAACTATTTGGACAAAGCTTGAACATCTGATGCTAGCATCCTCTCACTAACTAGAAAGTATGCAAGGTTACCCATACTTACACCCTTCTTATTGAAGGCATCGGCCACCACACTGGCCTTCCCAGGATGATACAAAATGGGAATATCATAAACTTTCAACAACTCCAACCATATCCTATACCTCATGTTGATATTCTTCTGCTTGAACAAACACTGTAGACTCCGATGATTCGTGAAAACCTCACACGACATGCCGTAAAGATAGTGCCTCCAAATCTGCAGCACATGAACAATAAATGCCAACTCTAAGTCATGAAAATGGTAATTCTTCTCATTAACCTTCAACTTCTGCGATGTGTATGCAATCACCCTGCCATCCTGCATCAATACTATACCGAGCCCAATATGAGATGCATCACTATACACTATGTAGGATCTTGAACATGTGGGCAACACCAACACTAGCGGCGTAGTCAAAGCAGTCTTGAGCTTTTGAATGCTCAACTCACACTCATCTGACCATCTGAATGGGGCACCCTTCTGGGTCAATCTAGTTAATGGGGCTACTATTGATGAAAACCCATCTACGAATCGGCGATAATAACCCGCCAAACCTTGGAAACTCCGGATCTTTGTATCTAAAGTAGGTCTAAGCCAATTCTAATCTGAATCAATCTTCTTAGGATCCACCTTTATGCCCTCGGATGATACAACATAACCCAAAAAGGCGACTAAGTCTAACCAAAACTCATACTTTGAAAACTTGGCATATAACTGGCTATCTTTCAAATTCTGAGGTACAATCTGAAGATGCTGCCCATGCTCCTCTTGACTGCGGGAGTTATCAAGATATCATCGATAAATACGATCACAAAAGAATCCAAATATATCTTGAACACCCAGTTCATCAAATCCATACATGCTGTTGTAAGGCCCCGTAAACGTTTTCCTAAAACCTGGGGGTTCGTGGTGCTGAGGTAGGCGTATCTATAGTAGAGATTATTTGTGTCAAGCTTGTGTGCCGTGGTATGGACTTTATGGGTTGAATAGTGGGCTGGGGAGTTGAAGAAAAATGTTTGGATGAATAGGGCATTTATGCGGCCGTATAATCACTCTACGGGCCGCAGAGTGAGGCAGTCATTTGGGCCAATTTTGGATGTCATTTTTCGGCCCATTATGCGACCGCAAAATGATTTCACGGGTCGCACACTGATCAGAGAGCCAACTTAGAAATTTTGCGGAGGGATGTTATGCGGCACATTATGCAACCCTAAAACAGGTCTGTGAACCGCTTAATGCCCGCAGAGTGGGGCAGGCCAGTCCAGATTCGGAGGGCCATTTTGCGGCCCATTTCACGGACCACAAAAGCATTATACGGTCGCATATGTGACCGAGATCCTATTTCAGAGTTTCTTTTTTGGGTTTTTATAACTCGATCCCCTTTTCATAAAACATTACTATGCATCATTTTTGAAAGATAAAACTATATTTTAGAGAGAGAGAGAGAGGAAAGTTTTCTAGAGAGAGAAGAGGAATTCTAAACCATTATCATTAATCATTGGCCAAATATTGAAATATTAACAAGGAAAGAACACTAGGTCTTCATCCTAGAGGTAAGATTTTATAACTTATCTCTTAATTTCAAAATTTAACTAGAAATGGCAAATTAGTAAGATAATTCATGGGTATGGGAATGGTTTATTTTGCATTCATGATTGATCATGGGGTGTAGGGAGATTGTTGAGATAAAATAGTAAAGAACGGGTTGGGGATGATGGAATCCTCCATTAAAAGGGCCTTGAAACCTTAATGTACACCTAGTGCTTAAAATGCTCAAATGAGCTAGAACTATGATCAACTTCCTAATTTTAGTTCAATTTGCCATATTTCTAAAATAGATCAAAGTTGTTAAGAGTTCGAAACATTTTAGAGTTTAAGGAATCTCAAGTGAGGTATGATGTATAAACTCTTCTTTAAGAATCGAACCCCACATCACCCTTGTAAATTCCAAAATGTTTATTATAAGTCAATTATTCCGAATAAGCTTTGTGGTAAAATATATGTTCGATTCATGATCAAATGCTCTTATTATGTTGTGTTATTGATTAAGGACGTGTTCCAAACTACGGATTGTGTATCTACATGTTATAATTCCAAGCCGTGTAACATATGAAAATTGTGATGCCAAATTGTGCAGAAATGGTAATTGGTATTGTTGTTACACCTCCACCCGCACACATTGGGTTGAGGCGGCAGGGCCGCTTTGTGTAGGAATTGGTATTGTTGTTACACCTCCACCCGCACATATTGGGGTGAGGCAGCAGGGCCGCTTTGTGTATGAATTGGTATTGTTGTTACACCTCCACCCGCACATATTGGGGTGAGGTGGAAGGGCCCCTTTGTGTAGGAATTGGTATTGTTGTTACATCTCCGCCCGCACATATTGGGTGACACGGCAGGGCCGCTTTGTGTAGGAATTGGTATTGTTTTTACAACTCCACATGCACATATTGGGGTGAGGCGGCAGGGCCGCTTGTGTTAGTATTGGTATCGTTGTTGCATCTCCACCTGCATACATTGGATGCGGCGGCAGGGCCGCTTTGTGTAAGATGGTTATAGAGGTTCTCCTCTTAGAATTTATTAGTGAGATGGACAGCTCTTGATAAATATTCTTTGGCATTAATGGCTATCTATGCTATTCTCTTATCACCCTGATTCATCATATTTATGTTGTAATTCCAAGTTCATGATTAGGTGTTTGGTTTTCATACTAATACTATTCGGCATGTACTATCGTCCCTTTTGCCGGGGGCGCTGCATCTTTAATGGATGCAGGTGGTTCTACAGTGGAGGATACTAACTAGTGATAGTGGTACTCAATCATTCGAGTTGACTTGGTGATCCCCATCTCATTCCAGGGTTGTACAACTTTTGTTTCGTGAGAATTACTATGTTCTTTTAGGTATAGTCAGGGCCTTGTTACCGATGCTATCACCATACTCTTTTGTATCTATTAGAGGCTCCATAGACATAGTGTGTTCGTTACGTTGGTGTGGGGAAAGTCAAACTAGTAATGTTGTAATTCTATCACACGTTCCACATTAAACCATGAAAAAGTATGTATTTCGGAAACTCACAAATGATGTAACTGTTGATAATGAATTAGTGTTGCTATTTACTTGATCCTCCTCCTTACCTAATTAATGAATTGGATTTTATTGTTATTCATGAGTAAGTCCGGGTAGAAGGCATTGTAAAGGCTTGATTGGCCGGGTTATCTCGGTTGAGCGCCGGTCGCGCTCCCTGAGTTCGGGGCATGACAAACTTGGTGTCAGAGCCTAAGGTTTTAAATTGTCCTAGGATGTCACTGAGTCGTGTTTAGTGGGGTCCTTCTTATCGGTGTGTTGTCGACCACATCTATGATTAGGAGGCTGCTTGGAAATTTAGGAATAATACCCCTTCCTTGATGTTCTTGATCGTGCGATAAAGCTGATTTTAAGATTGTTCCCCCTTTAACTCCTGCATTGCTCTAACTTTCAGTAAATGGAGCCTAAGAAGAGGGAAAGAACTGGCCAGGGAGCCTAAGTTACCCGTAGAGTGGTAGGTGGTTTTATCATTGATGATGTGGGTGAACACCCGAGGGGTGACGATATTCCCCCAGTTACTACACCGCATGGTTCTACCATTCCAGGTCAAGCTGCACTAGTTCCTACATCTGATGAGGGTGCGACGAATCCTCCAACCAATATCCCGGTTCCAGCTCCAGCCCCAGCTTCTGACCCCGGTGTTTTTGAAGAGGATCTCAGGGGAGCCATACAGATGTTGGCTCAGAGAGTGGATTCCCAGTCCTAGAGGTTGAATGTTTCCCCCACTTCTTCTAGTCAGCAAGGGGACTCTATTAGTTCCAAGGTTAACAGGTTTCTTCAACTAGATCCTCTAGTGTTCATGGGTAGTGATCCCGAGGAAGATCGCCAGGATTTCATCAATAAGATGCACAAGACCCTCAGCGTTATGCGTTCTACGGATACAGAGGGAGTGGAGTTGGCCTCTTACCGCCTGAAGGGGGTGTCCTATTCTTGGTTTAAGATGTGGAAGGATTCCCGTGAGGAGGGGAGCCCTCCGGTGAGGTGGAGTGAGACTGCGGATGCTTTCATGGATAATTTCTTGACTGCCGAGACTAAGGTTGCATGTGCCCCAGAGTTTGAGAACCTAAAACAGGGTAGCATGTGTGTGTGGGAGTACCATATAGAGTTTGCGCGCCTGTCCAAGTATGTTATTCACATGTTGACCACTATGGAGGCCAGGGTGCACCAGTTTGTACGGTCTTAGACCCTTGGTTATTAACGAGGCCGCTACAGCTGCCTTGAATTATGACATGAACTATGGGAAGATGATGGCATTTTCTCAATCTACAGAGAACCGTAAGTTGAAGAGCAAAATGGAGCGTGAGGGTAACAGCAAGGCCCGGTCCGCGGGCAACTTTGGTGGTTCTTCCAGTGGTGGTGGTGGTGGTGGTAGGTCGGCATCAGAGGGGGGTAAGAATCTCCATCTCATTCTTCCGCCCAGTATTTGATGATTGCACAACCATCAGGGCCTAGTCAGCAGCAGCGAATTCGTTTCAGGCGCAATCAAGGCAACAGGGGACCCCACTAGCAGGGTTGGCCAGGAGGGAGATTTCAGCAGCAGAGGAGACCACCATGCCCAAAGTGTGGGGGAACGCTTCATGGTCTGATACATGGACCTACCTATATGTTATGAGTGCGGTTTGAGGGGTCACATTCAGAGAGATTGCCTCTCTTCTCACCGGACCATGGGCATAGGTACGGCGCAGCCAGCTAGTTCTGCAGCTACTACATCCACAGCATCTCATCTGGCTCAAGACATTCCAGCGCCTGTAGGGTTTGGTGTAGCTTCGAGTGGTACCCAGAGCTCGGGAGGGCCTAGCAGATTTTATGTTATCACGCCCCAATCTCGGGAAGTACGACCGGCGCTCAACCGAGTGAACTCGATCGAGAAAGCCTGTTAGGTACTTTCTACCCAACTCACCCAGAGCTCGGTTGGGTGATCTTTAGTGCCGATATGCCATAATTCATAATACCACCGTATTCTTACACGGAGTCCGATCTCGACCCGATCGACTAGGTTGTCTCATTTGAGGCATCGACCATAACCACAATTTCAATTATCATTTTCAGCACAGTCACCACCATATGTGCGGCATGGCGTCCGATCACGGCCCGATCGGCTAGGCCGTCTCACCCGAGACATGACCCTTTTCAATTAATCATCTTACTTCATAGTTCTTTCACATCTTTTTAATTCATTGGCATGAGTGGCTTCAATTAGAAAGTCATTCTTGGCACTTAGCCGTATTTTATAATTCCACTTCCCCTTTTTTCACATTCAAACATCATTATCTTCAACAACAATAAGGCCTACCATTTAAGGCATCAATACACTAATGAGCAATTTGGGAATTCTAAGCACATATAGGGTTTTAAATACAATTTTGGCATAACAACCTTTATTCGATCTCGACATGAAGTCTTAACATTTCTAACACAGATTTAACATTTTGAACACATCCTAAAATAGAAATATGACATGATGAACCATTTAGAATGAATATTGAACATATATCCAACACAAACATATTAGGAATAGTCAATTCTATAATGATCAATTTGGGACCACCAACTACATGAACATTGTGGGATTCGATTCCAAGAATAAGGTGGGTTAGCCAACATACCTTAATTGAGCTTGCTTTAAACTTTAAAACGTTGTGGAATTCTTAGCACTTCGATCTGTTTTTAGAAATATAACCATTTGGACCAAAATTAGGAAGATGGTCATGATTCTAGCTCATTTGAGCACATTATAAAATACTAGGTGTGCATTAATATTTTTAAGGCCCTTTTATGAAAGATTCTATCATTCCTTAACCCATTATCTACCATTTTTAGCTCACAGCCTCCCCACATACTTTAAGAATACATGCATTCAAGATAACAACCCCCACACCCAATAATTGTCTTTCTAATTATACCTTTTCTAGTAGATTTTCGAAAATAAGAGCTAGGGCATAGGCCCTTACCTTTAAGATGAGGACTTTTCTTGATAATCTTCAAGGATTGAGCAAGAATTGTTGGATATTAGGTTGAAGGTTACTTCCCAACTCTTAGAACCCTTTGTCACTCTAAAAGTATCAGAAATATGCTCAAAATAGACTATGACATATGTTTTAACGAAATAGGGTCGGGTTTAAAATACCCCAAAAATGAAGCCCCGAGACAGGATATGCGGTCACATATGCGACAACATAATGATTTTGTGGTCCATAAAATGACCTTCGGAACTGGGCGGCTTGCTTCACTCTACGGCCCGCAAACCTGTTCTACGAACGCATAGTGCACCGCAGAGACTCCTTCCGCAAAACTCCAAGGACGATCATGCGACCAAAGTGTGGCCCGTAAAACAGTTATGCGGTCACGCAATTAGTGGTGAAATTGACCTCAAAATTAGCCCAACAAGCTGCTTCACTCTGCGGCCCGCAGAGTGATTATCCGGCCGCATAATGGGCCGCAAAAATGCCCATCTCTGCAAAATATTTTCCTTCAACTCCCTAGCTTTGTATTCAACTCCCCATCTCAGCAATACATCTACGCCTACCCGGCATCACGGAACCCCGAATTTTAGGAAAACCTTTACGGGGACTTACATCATCCCCCACTTAAGATCATTCGTCCTCGAATGAGTATCAAAGTTCACCATTAGCATCTTATGCAACTCAGTTTTCATACCACACGCCAGTAGCCTCTAAATGTGACTAACTCCCTAACTTTCCAAAAGATTTTCCACGGTTTCCCCTATAACTAGGTCTATCCACCTGTCTGAGAGCCCAGAAACGCATCCTAAAAACATATACACAATTTAACGACATATTATAACTCATAAAAAACCAATTATGGCCTAACATACAATATATTTAGGAAGAAGCACCTTTACATTAACTAAATAAGTGATACAAGAATCCCTACGCGACAGTTTTATAGAAAGGTTACATAGCTTATACAAACAACTAAGGATACGTCTTTTTCATATCTTCCTCGGCCTCCCAAGTAGCCTCTTCAACCTGCTAGTTTCTTCACAACATCTTCACGGAGGAAATTTCTTTATTCATCGACTTTCGGACTTGCCTATCAAGAATAGCAACTGGAATTTCTTCATATGACAGTTCTTCATTAACCTCAATGGTCTCAACCGGCACAATAGTTGACGGATCTCCAACCAACTTCTTCAACATAGACACATGGAATACGGGGTGCACTAATGACATTTCGGGTGGTAGATCAAGCTTGTACGCCACCTGACCAATCCTCTAAATGATTTTGTACGGCCCGACATACCTCGGACTCGATGTCCCTTTCCTTCCAAACTGCATTATACCCTTCATGGGGGAAACCTTCAAGAATACCCAATCATCTTCTTTGAATTCTAAGTCTCAACGACAAACATCCGAATAAGAATTTTGATGACTCTGAGAAGTTTTCAACCGCTCCTTAAAGATATTAACCTTCTCCATAGCCTGATGCACGAGGTCTAGCCTTATCAACTCAGCTTCCCCAATTTCAGACCACCCAATGGGAGATCTACATCTTCTACCAGATAATGTCTTGAATGGTTCCATTTGAATACTAGCATGAAAGTTGTTATTATAAGCAAACTCTATGAGTGGAAAATGATCATTCCAGCAACCCTTGAAGTCGAGAACACAAGCACGCAACATGTCCTCAAGTGTCTTAATAGTCCGCTCTGCTTGACCATCGGTTTGTGGATGGAAGGTTGTACTAAGATTCACCTAAGTACCCAAACCTTGACGAACTTTCTTCCAAATATTTTGACCGCGAACTGAACCATTCGATCGAAAATGATAGAAACTGGAATGCCATACATCCTGACTATTTCCTTGATATACAATTGAGCATATTGTTCCGCTGTGTCGGTAGATTTAACTACAAGAAATGTGCTGATTTCGTGAGTCGGTCCACAATCATCAGAATTGAGTCAAACTTGCACGGAGTACGCGGTAATCCTACCACGAAATCCATATTAATAATTTCCCACTTCCACATTGGAATTTCCATGTTTTGTGCCAACCCACCAGGCTGTCAGTATTCGTCCTTTACTTGGTGACAATTCGGACACCTTGCCACAAAGTCCGCCACATTCTTTTTCATTTCATTACACCAATAGACTTCCTTGAGATCATGATACATCTTTGTGGAACCTGGGTGCACGAAATACCTAGAAGTGTGAGCCTTGGTCATGACTCTTTCCCGGAGACCATCTACATTTGGAACACATAGACGCCATTGGTACCTTGGTGTACCATCATCCCTGCCAAGAGTAAAAGCCATAGTTTTGTGTTTTTGAATCCCCTCCTTCAATTGTACCAACAATGGATCATTGTATTGATTCTCTTTGACTTCCACAACAAGCAATGATTCAGCCCTATTTCGCACAATTACTCCTCCTTCATTAGAGTCCGCAAGGCGAACTCCCAAACTAGCTAACTTGTGAACCTCCCTAGCCAATGGCCTTTGACATGCCTCAGAGTAAACCAAACTACCCATAGATTTCCGACTAAGAGCATCTGCTATAACATTGGCTTTCCCCGGGTGACACATAATATCAACTTCGTAATCCTTGATTAACTAAAGCCATCTTCTCTACCTCATATTTAGATCCTTTTGTTTGAAATATATTGAAGACTCTTGTGGTACGTGAATACATCCACATGGAAACCATACAAATAATGACACCAAATCTTCAATGCAAAAATCACTGCCGCAAGCTCTAAGTCATGTGTTGGATAGTTCTTGTCATGATTCTTGAGTTGCCTAGAAGCATAATCTATAACCTTGCCCTATTGCATTAACACACACCCAAGCTCGATCCTTGAAGAATCGCAATATACCAAAAACCCATATGTACCCTCTGGCAGGGTCAACACCGGCGCCGTAGTCAATCTTGACTTCAACTCCTGGAAGCTACTTTCACAAGCATCGAACCATTGGAACTTAACCACTCCCTGAGTCAATTTAGTCAACGGAGAGGCAAGAGTAGCGAACCCCTCCACAAACTTCTTGTAATACCCTGATAAGCCCAATTCTTCACCGCTGTAAAATTTTGAGGGTCAGCCTTAATTCCTTCTCTGGAGATAATGTGACCCAAGAATGTGACAGATTCGAGCCATAATTCACATTTTGAAAATTTTGCGTACAATTGGTGCTGATGAAGAGTCTGCAAAACTGGCCTGATATGATAGGCATAGTCCTATCGACCTTGTGAATACACAAGAATTTCATCAACGAAAAATATCACAAAGGAATCGAGGAAAGGCTTGAAAATCCGATTCATAAGATCAATAAAAGTTGTCGGGGGATTTGTTAGCCCAAAAAACATTATCAGAAATTCAAGGTGCCCATACCGGGTCCTGAAAGCTATTTTCAGAATATCCTGCTCCCTGATCTTCAATTGGTGGTACCCGGACCATAAATCAATTTTGGAGAAGTACCTAGCACCTTGGAACTGATCAAACAAATCATCTATTCTTGGTAACGAGTACTTGTTTTTTATTGTGACTTTGTTGAGCTACCGGTAGTCAATACAAATCCTCAGTGATCCATTTTATTTCCTTACAAAGAGAACTGGTGCGCCCCATGGTAACACACTTGGTCGGATGAAACCCTTCTCTAACAAATCATTTAATTGCTCTTTTCGCTCATTCAATTCTGATGGTGTCATCCTGTAGGGTGGAATAGATATAGGCAGCGTGCCTGGCATCATACCAATCCCAAAATAAATCTCCCAGTCTGGTGAAATCCTAGGGAGCTCATCAGGAAAGATCTCCAGAAATTCATTCACAACTGGCACAGACTCGAGTGTAGGCGTCTCGGCACCGATGTTCGTAACCTGGACCAAATGATAGATACATCCCTAATTAATCATATTTGTGGCCTTAAGGTAAGAAATAAACCTACCTTTTGGCATCACATTATCTCCCTTCCACTCAACAACTGGCTCATTTGGAAATCAAACCTCACAATTCTAGTTCGGCAATCGATTTTGGAAAAACAGGAATAAAGCCAATCCATCCCCATAATTATATTAAAATTGACCATACCCAGTTCAATGAGATCGGCCACGGTGTCCTGACCACGTGCAGTGACAACACCCCTATAAACCTGTGTGGCCATAATAGACTCGCCAACCGGAGTAGATATAGAGAACGATCATGAAGTTGTTCCGGTTCTATCCCAAATTCCATAGCAACATAAGGGGTAACATAGGACAAGGTGGAACCAGGATCAATAAGAGCATATACATCATGATATTGGACAATCAATATACTTGTGACAACATCTGGAAAAGCATCTGCACTCTGGCGACCACTCATAGCATAGAAACAGCTAGGTCATCCCGAACTCTACGCACCACCCCTAGCATCACCACGCCATGCAGGTGCTGGAGTGCCTCGAGCTGGAAGGGGTGCTGAAGATGTAGCAGCTGCAGAACTGGATGGTTGTGATGTGCCCCTGCCCCCACCCTTGCGGGATGAACTTCACTACCTATGAATATAACCCCTCAATTCGCACCTATAACATACGGGTAGGTTCATGTAGCAGACTCCCAAGTGCATCCTCCCACAGCTGGGGCATGGGGGACTCCGCTCCTGCTGGGATCTCCCTCCTGATCGGCCTTGCGTGTGGGGTCCCCTGTTTCCCTGATTGGGTCTGAAACAACTCCGCTGCTACTACATGGGCCCTACTGGTGGTGCACTAGCTGAATATTGAGCGAAAGACTGGGATGGACCTGATGATCCTCCCCTAAAATCTTATTATCCCCTACCAAATGACTCTCTAAAGTTGCTCGCGGACTGGGCCTTGCTGGTATCCTTTCGCTCCATTCTATTATTCAACTTACGGTACATTGTTGCTTAAGAGAATGCTACCATCTTCTCATAGTTCATATCTGAAATCAAGGCAGCTATATCGGCCTCATTGATAACCAAGGGGCTAAGGCCCTCCAAAAACCGATGCACTTTAGCCTCCATAATAGGCAACATGATAATGGCATATTTAGACAGGCGCGCGAACTCCATGTGAGACTTCCACACACTCTTACTACCTTGCTTAAGGTTCTCAAACTCTGCACACGGGCTACCCTAGTCTCAACAGGCCAGAAATGATCCATAAAGGCATCAGTAAACTCACTCCACCTCGCTAGAAGGCTCCCCTCCTCCCGAGAGTCCTCTCACAACTCAAACCAACAATAGGCCACCCCTTTTAGGCGGTAGGCGGCCAACTCCACTCCCTTCATCTCAGTGGCGCGCCTAACCCGGAGAGTCTTATGGATCTCATCAATGAAGTCTTGTGGGTCTTCCTCGATATTAGCACCTGTGAACACCGGAGGATCCAACTGAAGAAACGTGTTCACCATGTAACCACTATAATCCCCTTGTTGGCTAGAAGAAGTGGGTGCAACTTTTGATCTCTAGGCTTGAGAAGCCACTTGACGAGCGTATGGCGTATATATAATTTTAACTCGTACTCTGTCAAATAATAGTATAGAAAGATGTCGAACCCACAGAGATTGGTTTATCTATTCTACAGACGTTTCTTGTTTTAATTATTATTTGAGAAAATCATTAAGAGTTGGGTTGTAAATTAACTAACTAAAAATGCATGAATAGAGAAAATAGAAAATATTTTATCTTTTATAAATATAATAAAAAGGTGTTGGGATCTTGACTTCACTTAATATTTCTATTATATTGTAGAGTGTTGGAAGAGGCTGTTGGCCCTGGGATAGTTGGGATTATTGGTCTTTAGCTGAATTTTTAGGAAGATCACTGCTTTTTTGTTTTATCTGATTTGCTTGATCAATTTGATTATGCAACTTACTTTCTCTATATGTACTAAAAAGTTTACATTTTTGTTTTCTTAGTAAAAAGAAACTAAATATCACAGTAACTTAGTCCTTTTGCTTTATTCTCTTTCTTTTTTTTTATTACAAACATTATGATGACAATATTCAACTATATTTTGAGTCTTTTTCACCGACAAGTATACTAGAGGTAAACTAAACTGGAAGTAAAGTATTGATTAAACATTTAAACTGGTGTTGTGAGATACATTTTGCTACTACTAATTTGTCTTTTAAAAAAAATTGTCTTAGATAGTTTTATGTATACGTGTACACATATATAATTTAATATGACCGTTTTGTCCCTTCATATTGTAAAGATTGTTGGCTATTTATGTGGTATAGAATGTGGTAGACGATCAAGATCATTTGGCCTTAAAAGATATTGCATAAATAAATAGTTTTAAATTAATGAGGTAAATTATATTTGAATAATCTCTGTGTGTGTATACACACATGTACACACAAACATTCACATTTCTGAACTCATAAATTAAATTATTTATATTTGGGATTTAACATACTTATACAATTAAGTTTTATATAAGCGTTTACACGAAGAATTTTATCTCTTCTATCTCAACTAAATTTAAAAAGTATGGTTTATTGATGCTTTTTATCACCGCACGACGTGCGGCAACTTCACTAATTATTATAGTTATAAACTACTAACAAAAACAACTGTACAAGAGTTATTCCTCTATCTAAAGAAGACAAAGATAGTAGGCCTTGGGATAAGAATTGTTAAATTCGAAAAAATGGTGATAATATTTTTGAAGTGAAAATGGTATTAGAAATATAGAGTTATGCTTGGACATGAATTTCAGTTTGGGTTGTTTTTTAATTATTGCGAGTGATTTGAGTGAAAATTTTGAAAAATAGCTTTTTGCAGTTTTTCGAATTTTCGAAAATTTCCAAAATGCATCTTTAAGTGAATTGGAAATTTTGTGAACAAGCGATGATTTTGAAAAAAAAAAGTTAAATATTTTTTGAAAAAATCCTCCATCAAATTTTATGTCCAAACGGGCACTTAGTCCCTACATCCCAATTTATATGGAGTTCCATCTCGAGAGTCAAACGAGTTTTTCTTTGTCCATACTTCTTTCATATACCTTTTCATATTTTGAATTGTCAATTATTGTGACTTAAGATATTTTTACGTAGTTTTTAGATATATAAATTTTATTTCAAAAAACATAAAGATTCTATGTTCGAATATACATTCAAAATTAAGAAGTTTGATGCTTGAAATATGAGCTCCACCACATATATTGGGAAAAGTGAGTAGTAATAACAGGCATTGAACTAAACAATATTATCAAACTTTGTAACAGGTATTGCCCAATTTTTTTCTGAGGAAATGTATATTTTTGGTCTTTCAAAAATAGTAGTCGAAAAATGTATTATCCTTTTATATGTGTATTATATACCAGGAAAAAAATATACATATTTTATATACTTTTTGACTAGAGAATACAATTAATTTTTGCCGACCGACAAATTTTGTATTGAATAAAGAATGTAATGAGCCTGCCCATTTTCCTTGTCAAAATATGTAAGAATTTGACCATGCATTTAGCATGAACGATTTATTTAAGCCACCCGGCAACAGAAGAAATAATTGTGCTTTCGCATCCCTGGAGTAAAGCAGGCTGTTTCTTTAAAATATTTAAGCGTCCTTGGTAGGGGGATCTGAAAATGTTAGCAAGGAACCATAGTGATCCGGGAGTAGCATGTGAAAGGGCTCTCGCTCAAAGGATCAAAGGGTGATGACTCCCAAGAGCTCTTATCGACGGAGTTCAACAAAGGAAGGATCAATCTACATCAAATTCAATAATCATAAAAGCACATACCTGAGCATTTTAAAAGTCTTTAACGTTTTTATCCTAACAAAAAACTATAGGTTCACAAGAACCTAAAACACAAATGTTTGTAGGGCAGTACAAATAAAATTGGTATTGCAAAAATTAAAAATATAACATTAGGTCCAACCAGCAAAAAAGTTTGATCAGTCTAAAGCTCGACCACGCATTTTAAGCAGTGGTAGCTGATTGAGCAGCAAGTCTCTTCCTTGCCTCTTCAATGATGGACAACTTGATACCTTTTCCTTTAGGGAGGGATACCCATGGCTTAGTACCTTTTCCGAGAGTGAACACATTTCCCAAACGGGTGGCAAACTCATGCCCTTGGGCATCTTGAATGTGAACTGTCTCGAAACTACCCTTATGCTTTTCCCTGTTCTTAATAACACCAACACGCCCCCTGTTTCTACCACCAGTCACCATGACAACATTTCCGACATCAAACTTGATGAAGTCAACAATCTTATTGTTCTCTAAGTCCAGCTTGATGGTATCATTGGCCTTTATGAGAGGATCAGGGTAGCGGATTGTTCTTCCATCATAAGTGTTGAGGTATGGAATACCCTTCTGTCCAAACTGCACAGATCGGACCTTGCACAGCTTAAACTGTAATTAGCCAAAAGAAAATTAGCAATTACTCAAACAAGGCAGTATTGCACAATCCTACAAGCTAGAAAAAATCAGCCGAAAATGAATTGTTCCAAAGTACAAAAAGATGCAGGATATTTTTCTCAAAGTCCATAGTGCAAAAATCAAGAATGCATCAGAAGTGAACCTTGGCTTCCTCATCCCTAACTGAGTGAAGACGAAATCGGCCCTTTGTGTCATACAAGAGGCGGAAGTTCTCATTTGTCTTAGGAATTGAAACAACATCTGTATGTCAAAAAGAATGGGCATTACTAATTTGAGGAACTCAACCAACTAGAACACAGAGGAAACAAACAGAACATCAACAAAAAAAGGTCATTAACAAAAAATGTTCTTTGAAAACAGAACATTCTTGATTTGAAGATTCAAATCCTTGTAGTATTACTCGAAGATGAAAAACCACACCAAATCTGAAGGAAGTACTCTTACCCATAAAGCCAGCGGGGTAAGTCTTATCTGTCCTAACTTTCCCATCAACCATAACAAGTCGTTGCATTAAAATTGAAATGACCTCGCCGTATGTCAGAGCATACTTCAGCCTGTTTCTCATGATAATGATCAACGGCAAACACTCCCTTGATTTGTGCGGACCAGACGAAGGCTTGGGAGCCTACAGAAGTAAAAGAAACAACCCTTCAAGTAAAGAAGCAGGAAAACATCAAAAATTACTCACAGGTTACTATGATAATTGATGTCTTACAAAAGCTCCTCCAAGCTTGTCAAGCATCCAATGCTTTGGGGCATTGAGCCTCTTCAAATGTTTCTTCAAACCTCTAGCCTGTACATCAATATAAAAACAAAGTTACATTTGGCAGTATCACTACTGCATGTACAACATTTCCAAAGAGTTTAGGCCAGCTATTGAAGTCCACTACCAATAGAAAATAACAAGCATCTGAAGCCGATTGTAAAATTCAAAATCCATCAATGTCAAAGAGATCACATGCAGTTATTCGAGATAGAATTAGTTAAGTGCATCCTTAGATGCAAGGATAGGAAAACTATCTCAAAATTTGTACTTTAATAAATCACTTAATAAACTGTAGGGGGTCATTTGGAAAAAAGAAGTTAAGCATTGAGTGTAATACAAGTTTCATAAAACCAGCACATTAACAATATATAGATTGTTAGACGGATTATACTGCCAAAATTCTCATCTACGGATTGCGATTCAAAGTCAAAAATTAGCTTTAAGTATTTTGTTTATTAGTTCTCAGTGAAGATGATATTTTACGAGATATAGAATACACAAGGTTCATTATCCAGCAAATAAATAGTACAAAGATTGTTGTATGGTGAAATACAACAACTACAACAAGCACCACCCAATATAATCCCACCCACAAGTGGAGTCTGGGAAGGTTAGGATGTACGCAGTGTTACCCATACCCTGGAGGGGCAGGGAGACTGATTCCGATAGACCCTTGGCTAAAGAAGTTGAAGGAAGCCCTAATATCGAGTAATAGCAAGACAAATAATTAGAAAACTAAATCGAAGATAGCAACAAAGAATATGAAAGAGGTACCGATAACAAGTAATAGCAAGACAATATAATTAGAGAAATAAATCCAAAGCAGCACACGAGAATATGAACGAAGTCCCGGCAAACTACAGAATTACTGACAAGACATGCGAATATAGCAAACTAAGAAAAAAAATTACCATACTAGCACTAATACTATCGAACTAGAGAACACAAAAGGAAACGCACGACTACCTACTAACCTTCTATCCTAATCTTCAACTTCCACGCCCTTCTAAGTAGGGTCATGTCCTCGATCAGCTCAAGCTGCTCCATATCCCGCCCGATCACCTCTCCCAAGACTACTTTGGCCTAGCTCTACCCTCCTCTCACCTCCCAAGGCCAACCTCTCACATAGGGATCTCAACTCAAAGTGAAAGATTAGCTTTAAGGAATCATTTTAGGTTCTCTTATCAAGATAGTATTATTCCACATTCCATTGGCAGTAGATAATACATAGATTTATCTCTGTTTTGAGAAACATAAATTGACATACATATTTCGGCGTTAAGTTGTAATAGTATTAGTAAAGCAGAGTTTTATATTAGTAATGCAGATTATGTCTTCTTTATACAGAGAACCAAATGAGCCCTAAATGGCGCAATAACACTAGATAAAACAAGTATATATAATGAGAAAAAACGACCAAAACTATAATGAGAAGCAAAACTGATTTTATCTAACAATGTAAATGGATATGTTGTGGATCTAGAATATAATATCTTCTAATTTAACAGGAATAAACTGGAGAAAGAAACGAACCATTTTGGTGGTCTTTCGATTTGAATCAGCAGCCTCACAGCTCCGCCACTTTCTGCAGTAACTAAGCTTACCTGCTGCTTCGCTGATGTGAAAGCCGCCTTTTAAACCCTAATTACTAAGTTCGATGTCTCTATAAATACTTAGTCCAAGCCCTACTTAGCCCAACTCTGATTTGGGCCGTATGGGACTGCCTTTTGGTGGAATTTCTGATTGGGCTTGTGTACACAACCATTTTACGTACGTTTTCTGCGAGAAGATTAGGAAAAATATTTATTTGCGCAATTATCCTTTAGAACCTTTTTATAAAGGGAAAACCAGTGACATAAACCAAAAATAGACATTACTTATCAATAATTAGCCATTAAATTATTCTATCAAAAACAACAACAATAACAACAACAAATGGAAGGGCAGAGAGGTTGTTTCTGATAGACCATCAGCTAGAGAACGGCTGAAAACAAGTAGGAATAACAGCAAAATAAAATAAGATCGAATCTAAGAATGCAGTCAAGCTCTAGGTAGTAATAGCAGTCTATGAATAAAAGATATCATACTAACACTAATGCTAGCGAACTGAGTAAGACAAAGAGAAACGCTCGACTACCGACGAACCTTCTATCATAATATTTGACCTCATCACCCTTCTATCTAGGGCCATGTACTCAGTCAGCTCCAGCTGCGCTATGTTCCGCCTGATAACCTCTCCCCAAGACTTCTTAGGCCTACCTTATCCCTCCCGCTACCCACGAGGCTAACCGCCCGTACCTCCTAACTATGGCTTCTACACTTCTCCTCTTAACATGTCCAAATCATCTCAACCTCGCATCCCACATCTTATCCTCCACAGGGGTCACTCCTGCCTTTTCTCGAATAACTTCTTTCCTAATCTTATCCAACCGAGTATGCCCACACATCCTCATCTCAGCTACTTTTAGCTTCTGGGTATGATATTTCTTAACCAGTTAACACCCTGCTCCATACAACATAGTCGGTCTAACTACAACCTTGTGAACATATACCTTTAAGTCTCATAGACATATTCTTATCACACAAGACACCGAAAACTAGCCTCCACTTCATCCATTCTGCTCTGATACGTTGCGTGACATCTTCATCAATTTCTCTGTTACCTTGTATTATAGATCCAAGATACTTGAAACTACCTCTGTTGGGAATGAATTGCGAATCAAGCCTAACCTTCATATCCCTTTCCTGGATATTGTTGTTGAACTTGCACTCTAAGTATTCCGGCTTGGTCCTGCTCAACTTGAAACCCTTAGACTCTAGGGTCTGCCTCCAAACCTCTAGCCTCTCGTTAACACCAACACGTGCCTCGTCAATTAAAACTATGTCATCAGCAAATAACATACAACATGGCACCTCACCTTGAATGTGTCTCTTCAAAGTGTCCATCGCCAAGGAAAATAGAATTGGACTAAGAGTTGATCCCTGTTGCAGCCCAATCATAATCGGAATGTGTTTTGAGGCTCCTCCCGCTGCCCTAACCCGAGCCTTAGCTTCATCATACATTTCCGTAATCATCCTAATGTAGGCTATTGGGACCCATTTAGCCTCCAAGCATCGCCAGAGCACCTCTCTCGGGACTTTGTCATATGCTTTCTTTGGGTCAATGAACACCATGTGCAAGTCCTTCTTCATCACCCTATACCGCTCCAGTAATCTCCTCACAATGTGAATGGCTTCCATAGTCGGACGCCCCGACATGAAACCGGGTTGGTTCTCAGAAAGGGACACACTGGTCCTCACCCTCACTTCAACCAGTCTCTCCCAAACTTTCATCGTAGGGCTTACCAGCTTAATCTCCCTATAATTATTACAACTTTGGATATCGCTCTTGTTTTTATACAAAGGGATCATCGTACTTCGCCTCCACTCATCGGGCATCTTTTTCGCCCTAAAAATGACGTTGAACAGCCTAGTGAGCCACTACAAACCTGCCCTACACACATTCTTCTAAAATTCCATATGAATTTCATCTGGCCCGGTAGGTCTACCCCTGTGAATCCCGGCGCATCTCGAAGTACTCCAAGTTGCCCAGCACAATGTCCTATCACCCTATTTGTTCAAGAGTTTATGGAAATATGTTTGCCATCTTCATTTATCCTGAGCCTCTTCCATAAAAACTCTACCTTCTTCATAATTGATGTATAGCTTCTTGTCTCCGCCTATCAAAACCAACCAGAAAAAAAATATTAATGATATACAACATCTAAATAAACTAAGTAAAATTTAAGAAGTATCATGATGCCAATTATAACATCTTTTGCAACCTTTATGAGCTTCTTCCTCTATCATGTAAAACCGTGCATAATTTGGTAAATACTGAATTACCGTATCGAAATTAAAAAAATTGATATTCGG
This sequence comes from Nicotiana undulata, assembly GCA_005239495.1. NCBI lineage: Eukaryota > Viridiplantae > Streptophyta > Magnoliopsida > Solanales > Solanaceae > Nicotiana > Nicotiana undulata. Next base: position 71,905 of record ML270315.1, on the reverse strand, counting down.
TATTCGATATATTGGTATATGGTTTAAGTCTTTAAGAAATATTGGTATTCGATATTCAAAATAATATACCGAAATACTAATACCGTATCAAAATAAATATAAAGTTACACGATACACAAATTATTGATTATAACTTAAATATTCAAGTTTTACTTTCCGTTATTTTTGTAGTTCTCTTTAACCTTTACCACCTTTTTTCCCTTGATACTTACCTTTTCACCTTTTCTTTGCTTGCGTACTTACATTTCAACCTTTATCCTGTATATGTTTCGCATTTTTGGGCTTCATCTTTTTTTATTATACTATAATATTTTTAGTTTCGTATTTGCGCATACCTTACTTAAAAATATTACAGTATATGGCTTTATGCATTAGTCAATATTCGAGCCGAATAAATCGAAGTTACTAGACCGAATAAACCAAAACCGAAAGTAGAAAATTCGAACTATACTGAATTTAATTAGGAATGATATTGGTATAGCATATTAAGAAACCGAATACCGAAAATGTCGAACAGAAATGTCTAAATATCGTACTGTACCGACCGACGAACACCCCTACTATCAGGCGGTGACACCCCCACCTCCACCTCCATATCCACAATATCAGGCGGTGCTATTTCTGTTCTTTCTAGTATCGTTGCTGCAACAGAAGCATCGTTCAAAAGTGATTTTTTTAAAGATAAAAGAAAAAGAAGGATGCACATTATAACAGTTATAAGGATTAACAAGGTTACAAAAATTCTTTATAGCTCCTTAACATTTGTTATTACAAACTAGTTTGGCCGAAAATATTTGCAAACGTTGGTTTGTTGATTGGTTAAGAGTTAAGGGTTCTTCGTTGATCTGTTAACATTTGGACAACTTGAAGCACTAAAGAAATGTTTACAAGATTCACGTCCTCCTACTGTTAAAATAAGGGTAGATGTGATATGGTTGTATTTACCGAAATTACTGATTATTCTAGACTGCCATAATTCTTTTTGAAGTACCATTTTCACAAGTAATAAGGAAGCTTCAATGGTAAGTCAAAAATCTTTATAATTTCTTGACAAGAAAATAGAGACAACAATTAAACATAACTAATATAACATGCCACCAAATTCCAAATACAACAACAATTAAGAATAAATATCCAGGCAAGCACGCCTCCAAAAAAAAAGGCAAAATTATTTTGTGTATCATTTTCAATATAACTGATATCATCTTCCTTCAAAAAAATTGAGAAACCATAAGAATGTACACTCGTATATGTGAACCAAATAGCACTTCGCGTAGGACTTTTCTCCTTCCTGTGTAAAATAATGTAAGACTGTGAGCAATGGTAAATCTTCTATCGGATAAATCGAGAAATTAGAAAAATGATTAGGCGCCATTTCTATACCTTCTCAGAGGAATCTAATTTGAATGTGGCATAACTGCTTTGCTTCATAGAAACAAATCCGGAAGTAATACATCATAAGATGATGAACAGGGTCCATATGAACTCTTTGAAAATAAATACAAGAATATATTTTCGTTTACATTATTCATTGTCACCAAGGTAGTCCGTTAACTCTTCTTTGCCGGAAGCCAAATGTGAAAAGCACAACCAAGAAACAAAGATATAAAATAATTGCGGCAAACTCATCCAAGCTAACAACACCATCCCTATCCCTATTTCTGTAAGCCTGTTTGAATAGCTCTGCTTTCTAAGCAGCAGAATAGTCAACATCTAAGCAATTGGTCTTATAGGCAAAACCTTCAAGGTGTTCATATCTAGATTCTTATGCTAGTTTAGGGGCTTTTCAAAATGCAATTATGCTATTTTGGAATTTATCATTAATGATTTGCATAGTTGTACATCTTTGAACTGATTTGCCAGAGGATCTTTCTTGAAACAAATAGGAAATTGGGGAACATGTGGCATGAAGAGTTGATAAGAACTACAAGTATATTTAAGATGATCTTCAGATGAGAACCTTCTTAGTTGCTAGCGGATTTCCAAATGCATCAACCAAATCGGAGAATTGAGTCAACAAAAGCTATCCATCTTCTTTATGGTCCTGCATAGAGCGACAACTCTCAAATTCAAGAATCATCTCAGTATCTCATTTTTATTATATATCTCATTTGAGTATCAAATGAATCGGATAAGAAAGTCGATCAGATGAAAATATTAGAATGGTAGGGATAACAAGAATCTTTAATATAGAAATGCATATGTATCAAAGTAAATCATTATCCAACTCTATCCAATTAACAGATTAACTACAAATTGGAGTTCCTTGAACCATATGTCTCTGCAGAGATTGAGAAGCTAGCCCCAAAAGGAAACAAAGTTGGAATGTTTGCACCTTTTGGTAATTTTACTTCCAAATAGAAATTAGGCGCCACCAGATATCTGATCTCATTGGGATTGTAAGATATAGTACGTCTTATCAAAGAAACTAACATTATTAAATTATATTATTTAAGAAGAAACGATCAATTTCTGGTTATAAACTCAATCTAAAAGAAAATTAAAGATGTAAGACATAAACTGGCCAATAAATCCATATAAAGTGCAGGGTCAAAACTGAAGTGCAAGTTAATGGCAGTAATTGTTTAGCTAGGCAATGACGAAGAAATCTTGTTTGCATTAAAATATAGAACAATTTGGATAACATTCAGAAACTTTTTGTTAGAAAACTCTTAATAAAGCAAATTTATGAATCAAACAGATCACAAAATATCCATTTGCTAGGGGATGAGAAGAAATAATTAATTTAATCATTCTTGTTGGAATCTACATTAATACCTACTGCAATTAGATATTAACAAAAAGGGCATAATTAACCAGCAAATGTCGAGGAATTGCTACTTTAATCTCTCTTTTCCATTCAGGCATGTTTTGGAAAAGAAAAAGTTTTTTTCTATTTAACAACAAAAGTATTGCCTCACTACATTTTCCATTCAGGCAAGTAAGGAGCAAGAGCAAGACATCATGAAATAAATATAAGTATTGCCTTAACGCACCAAACCGACAATACACTCTACTCCTATAAGACTTGCACTTTGAACCTTAAACATCACATTTCAATCTTAGGGTACTGGCTCACTTTCTTTTATCAAAAATTATATGAAAAAAGTATCATTTGAAGGAAAATGCTACATTATTCTTGTTTTTAAGAAGTAAGAAAGTATTTCATCAATATAAAAACCAAAGCACTAAGTGGGTGCTCGGCATTACCAAATGTTACATTCTTATCTCAACGAAAAAGTCGCTCAACAAAACCTCAACTTTCTTTTGTCCCTTGCCCCATATTTATCTCTCCATTTGTCTTCATTTTTTCCCATTTAGAGATGCATATTTCAACTCTGGAATACTTCTAACAAGGTGGATGACATTTCATTATACCCTTCCAAGCCTTATCTTCTAGTTTTTTCCCCTCAAAACTGATCCACACCATTAATTTTTCTGCTCCTTAAGCCCAAAATAATTGGTATTCCTGTGATTTCTCATAAAACTGCTTCTTTCTTTACTTCCATGTTTTAGTCCGATGGAAGTTAAATCTAAATAACTATCCAAAGAATATTTTTGTTACATATGCCAAATCATTCAGGAAGTGCTGAAAATAATTCAACTTCTTTTCTAATTCATTTTTTATCCAATACTTTTCTCAGCCAAGTTTCCGCAAACATGTGGAAATAAAAATTCTAACAATTTTTCACCAGAAAGGTTAATGTCGGAAATAATAGAAACTCAGGTTGTTTAATTTTTAAGCTATTTTAGTTATTTTCATTCATTTCTTAAATCATATGCAAGCATTACCCAAAACTAAAGACCTCATATGCGGTAAAATAAGACACGAATAATATGAAATACTAATTCAACTCGACTAAGGCTAGAAGTACCCTAGGAATATTGTTGAACATAAATCACAATAAAGCCCTATTTATTTATCATAACACAAAGGTAAGAGAATTTGACGCTTACATGGCTTCATTTGCGGAGAAAATGTAGGAAGCAAGCATTAAAAGTTAAAGTCTACCAGGAGCACCCTACATAGAAGAGATGTACCTTTTGGTTTATTGGATGAAGATGCTTATATCATAGAATCCAACAAAAAAAGAACGGAAATAAGAGTTGCTCAGGACTTTCAGGCATATTGTCAAATACCTTTGCTGCAAGAAAGTTATTTACATTCTATATTGCTTTGTTTCTGACGGCAATTCAGAATGCTTCCATAGAAATATCCACCTAGAAAACATGAATAAAGAGGAAAAACCATATTATTATAAATCAAATATCTAAAGAAAAATATTGTATGAAGCCTTAAAAAATCCAAACAATGCTCAAATTTGAAATGCTGAAATAGCAACGAAATCAAAATTCAGAGCAATAGAAATCTCAAAAACAAAAAGGCACAAAGTTTCTTTTAAAAAAGAACAAACATGATTAAATAACAAATCCAACATGCACCAAGAAATTATAGCAATAAACATGCAGAAATTGAAGACTCGAATAAAGAAACAGAGAATCTGGATAAAAGACATATACATATATGCCAACCACCCAAGAACAAAAGCAAGGAAAAGATCTTCCAAAAAGAAGGAAAAAATGCAGTACGGGAAAAACTCACTTGCAATAGGTATATTCCATCAGATAAGGATACAATCAAACCTCACAGAAGAATGTGATGAGAATGAAGAATGAAGAAGAAGGCGAGAGAAGAGTGATACTCTGTACAGGGAAGTGAAAACCTTGGCAGTTGAAGCCAATTGTCCTAAAAGTTAAAACACGCGTAAAAAGGAGGAAAAATGAAAAGGTTGTAGATGAATAAGTAAAGTACCAAAATGTCCATAAGAATTTTAGTATTCCTAAAGTACCCTTCATCGTATCATTGAAGTTTCACTTATTATATAGTTAAAAATAAAAAATATATATTAAATAATCACTTCCTTTAAGCCACTCTTACATTGATATACTTCTACGAGTTATTGTGACATATGTTATCACATTGAATAGTTTTTAAGTATTCTAAGTGTTTTCTTGGTCCTATTTCAGATATGACTGAACAGGGACAAGTTCGAATTACTTTAAGTGGGAGTTCTCGAAGTCAAGGAAGGGGACAACATAGAAGTGTACGTCGTGGCATGACTTATTTCTATAATGATTCAGACTCGGAGCCTGAAGTCATCAGGAATGTCCCAAGGCGAGACAAAATGAGTTAAGGGATCGAAGGGCTGAACGAAGGGAAAGAGAAAAGAAATTCAGGGAGTTTAAGGAATTTAAAATGGACCCTGATGTTTTCATTCCTGAACATGTACACCTTTTTTAGTTGATAAGAGCTGAATTGGCTAATTACATAGAAAGTATTGATTAGAAGCGCTAGCTATTTTAGCGGACTCTCTTCGAGAGCCTTGGGGTGAAATTTTAACTCAGATTTATCATGATATTTGGCTCAGTGCACCTTTTAGTGTGTATGTGCAAGAGTTAGTGTTCGATTGGTATATGTATGTCCTAGCAAACATGTAAATTGTTACTATGTGTTTTATCTTAATGAAATTTAAATTATGTTACTTGTCTCACCGGTTACGTATATTGTTTATCATTTTCTTTGTAATGGATTGAGACTTGAAATAAAGTACACACTAAGAAGTAATTTTAATATTAATTAAAATATTTAGATATAGATGATGAATGAAAACATAGTGACCGTTCAATTCTATACTAAATGTAGAATTAATATTATAATTAATTTACTTTAGTGTGTAATCACATGCATAAATTAACTGAAGTATATATTGATGAGTTAATATTGTAATATTGTCTCTAATAACAGACATGGCATCAAAAAGTATCATTGCTGACTTGAACAAGGGTGACAAACTGAATGCTGAAAATTACGACATCTGGAGTCGTAAGCTGTGGTATGTACTCGAAGAGAAAGATTGTTAGATCTCGCGTTTTTCATACGTTAAAGTTTCTTCTTCAGTTAATTGACATAAACTCGGGGATGAGATTATCCTGAGGTTAGCATATTTATGCTATTTATAACAAGCAATAAGTAAGTCCCGTGAAGGTAAAGGGTACACGAACGAAAGAAAACGAGTTTCGTTGAAGGTTGTCGATTTGAGATAAAATACGGTCCGAGCTATAATACCCGATATTTATGGACTAATACTATACAAGATACCATATGACCGTGATAGTATGATGTATAAAGTATATTAACAATGAGTAGTATAGTTGGATAATTTGAGATAATTCTTAATTATGCGGGTAATTAATTAATTATCGGATAACAAACATTACCTGAGTGATTTTGTTTTGTGTCTCACACAACTTACACTAGTTGTGTGAGCCTCTTTTTATCTCACATACTTGTGGACCCATCTCTTACACATCTGGGTCCACAAAATTCTGGGAAGCACAAAATAAAATTTTTCTATGGCCTATAACACTTAGTCATAGTGGCTTAATGTCCACTTAAAGTTACAAGACATTTACGTGTAAGTAAGTGTAAGACCTTATAAAAACTTAGTTTCATAGCATTACAAGATTTGGTTTTCTTCCTAAAAATCCTATTCAAGACATTTTCAAACCAGATTGTTTCATAGACATTACGTTCAACTCCATCCAGCAAGATTTCAATAAAATTCTTACAACCAAACCATTCCAACGAGAATTGTTAGAACCATAGTAACGTAAAATTTTGCGGTTCTAAAGGAGTATGATGTAATTTTTTTCATGAATATTATACGGATTTTTTCCCTACTTCAGATATGTTAAGGCTAAGACTTTCCTTAATTTTGACATTATCTCATAATTACACGAATTTGATAACGAGACATAAAGAGAAATTTATATTCCTAAATTTATGTACATTATCCTAGTCTTATAAGTTACAGTATTTTTCCATTATCAATAATGAATCAAAAGAATTGGCGCATTGCTCCATTTACTTACTGGAATACCCACGTCACTTTTAAAAGAGTGGTTGGAACCTTTTGAAAGACTATAACAATTACAGAATTTTATAGTTGTCCACTTTATGACTCATATATACCTAGTTCCTCCAAAATAAAATCTTTGCTGGCCCCGTTATGTTTTTGTACTATTATTATCGTGTTATAAAGTTTATGGAACAACTTAAAGTTGCCTTCTCGCTCAAAAACTATAATTAAAAATTCGTTATATACGCGCCCTTGTCTTGATTCACTACAAATATAACAAACTCTAGGAACAGCTAAAACGATGACATTCACGTTCACAGGACTTTATACTCAATCAAGTATTGTCTTTTTCTAGTCAAGAGAGAAGATTTTATATATATAGATATATATTATTATTTTTCTGTGTGCCTGTTATGTTTTTGTACTATTATTATCGTGTTAAAAAGTTTATGGAACAAAGTTTCCTTCTCGCTCAAGAACTATAATTAAAAATTCGTTATATACGCGCCCTTGTCTTGATTCACTACAAATACAACAAACTCTAGGAACAGCTAAAACGATGACATTCACGTTCACATGACTTTATACTCAATCGAGTATTATCTTTTTCCAGTCAAGAGAGAGGAGGTTTTATATATATATATATATATATATATATA
>ML270315.1:0-64106 GCA_005239495.1 Nicotiana undulata | reverse complement strand
AGGATATATATATATATATATATATCCTTATAAGGCCGGACAATTATTTTACTTACTATAATGAGAGAATAGAGTCAGTATCAGGCTATCAACAGATGAGCATATCTTGAGATTATCCTTGACCCCCGCTCGCTTTCAGTTATTATATTATCAGTTCAGTTTCAGCTTTCAGTTTATTGCCTTACATATTCGGTACATTATTTCGTACTAACGTCCCTTACTACGGGCGCTGCATTTCATACGTGCAGGTTCGGACATACAGACGGATAGATCTCCTCAGTAGGTATTGCCCGAATTCAGCTTTATCGGTAAGCTACCCGTCCTTCGGAGTTGCCGGGTCTAGGAGTTTTGTGTACATCTTATGTATATATGTAGATAGGCTATGGGTAGGCCGGCGCCCTGTTCCGATCACAGTACATCTACCAGTAGAGGCTTATAGACATATTTTGTCAGTTAGTGCAGTATGTTGGGCTTGTAGGCCCTGTATGTATATTTTGTTGGCTTGTCAGTTATAGTGGTTATGACGGCCTTGCGGGCCTAACTTTATGTTGACATTTAGTCAGCGATAGTCTCTATTCAATTTTATATTTCGCTTCGCACATTTTCTTGTAATGTGGCCTATGGCCAGAGTATGACACCACATATTCAAAGCCTCTTAGTCGCATATAGTACGCAAAAATAAGTAAGGCACCGGGTACGAATCTCACCCCAGGCTCGGGACGCGACATTATTTGCAATTGCGTCCAACATATTATAACTGTCTTTGTGTCATTGAAACGTAAAAGCAAAAGAAATGGAAAAAATGAACTTCGTCAAAAGGCAAAAGGCCTAACTTTTCAAAAGAAATTATCACAGATAATCGAAATTGAAAAAGTAAAAGTTCTAATTTGCACTAGTCTTAAATTTTTATTGAAAGTCATTTTAACTCGCTTAAGAATTTGGATTTTTACAATTAAAATTTATTTCGAGTTAATCTTGTCGAAATATATAAGGTGCATCTCAAAAAGTTTGAATCTTAATTTTGAAATGATTTGATGAATATTTGAGGTAGTTCAAATTGAATCTGAGCCAAATTTCAAGTAAAAGATGAACATGCGTGTATCCTTGTGTATCATATGTGTATTCTCTATGTATCAAATGTGTATATATTGTATATCCATGTATACATGTGTGTGAGATACATTATAGATATATTTGGCGCAAAAATATTTTTTAACTCTATTTCCCCTACAAATTTTGACTCTAAACTATTCCAAATCACCTTCAATCTTCTTCAAATTTTATATATTGCTTTATCTATGTGTTTTCATTTAAATTGCCTACGCTTTCTTAATCTTGTATATCTATAATTGCATTTTGACTCCAAACTAGTCCAAATCACCTTCAATCTCTCTCAAATTTATATATAATTTGTTTTAAAATTAGGCCATCACCAAGGCTAGTGTCGTTGGTGTTAGGGGGTTAGGTTCGACCCCTACCATGTCTATTCACATGCAAAAATTACAAAAAAAAGCAGGGGAACATGGACCTTAACCTCCCAAGAAACATGACTGATGCAATCTTCAAAAAAAAAAAAGAATTGGAAGAGAGTGCCTATACAACTCTTCCGTAGCTAACTATGAATTCCACATACAAAGAAATTACTTTTGTCGTATCTTCTTCTAATACTGGGAAGCTGCCATTTGTCAAGTCTAAAATGTGTCTTTACCTATTTTTGAAGTTGTTGAAAAGAGTAGTAGAATGTACCATTTCCACTAGACGAGGCTAACTTAGCTAAAAAATCTGCCACTTGATTTGCTTCTCTAAAGCAATGGGTGAAGTGTACCTTTGCCTTACTGACTGTCGAGGTGATGTCTTTGATTATCTTTCTAAGCTTGAGATTGTTGGTGTCTTCATTTTTCAGCATATTCGTCACAATTAGAGATTCTAATTCCAAATCGAAAGCACGTATTCCATTTCCAAAGCACCAGTCCACCCCATTTTTGGCTGCTTGTGCCTCTACTTGGTTATTACTGTTGCATTGGATAGTAATTGAAAATGTCGTAACCAAATCACCTAGTTCATTCATGATAACTCCTCTAATGCCTGCTCTTGAATTGTTGCCTAAAAAATTTTCATCTGTGTTAACCTTAAACCTTCCTGCTGTAGGCTTTTACCAAGATACCTGTCTCCATACTACCACTGGTTTGAGTTGTTCAATGATTTTGCATTATTATTATTTTAGCAAATATACCACTAGGCAGGCTGCCTAGTGGCTAATATATATAAATAAACTCCCAAAATGGGTCCAAGCTTACAAGATGTCCAAATCAAAATAGAAGTTGCATGTAGCTACTAGCTACTAAAAGATATAAACGCTAAAGTCTAATGAACTAGCTATTACAACATTGTCCGCTGAATGCTTCCTTCTCCTGTCAGTGTATGTGAATCCAATTGCCAGTGGAAAATACCAAGCAACACCTTTCAAGCTCTCACTGGGCGCCAGGGTATGCAGTCCATAGACTAAAATGAATTCCAAACATCTCCACCACAGAATGAAGCCAACATTGTCTTCCAATCATTAGTGTTGCTACAATATGATCTCCATAGGCAGTGTACTGAGTCTATCGAATTATAAATCATTTGCTCACTCATCAATATTATCATGTAAAATAGCCTAGCTACACCTGTCTTGAAGCTGGCTTTAGGCAGGCTTTGCAAGGCAAAAACCAGGTTGGGGCTGGCTTTAGGCAGGCTTTGCAAGGCAAAAGCCAGGCTGGGGCTGGCTTTGCAAGGAAAAAGCCAAGACAGGGTTGGATTTAAGTTGGAGACGCCAGGAAATGGCTGTCTTTAAGCTGGCGACGCCAGGGTCTCATCAGGCTTTAGCTTGGAGCCGCCAGGCCTGTGGAGCTAGGTGATTTTATGATCTTGTAAGCTTAGATCCTTCTCTTCCCGAACCTTTAATGTAGAAATCATTCTAAACATTGCTAAACCATCCTCAAATTGAGCATGAAGACATGCTAATACCACTGAGAAATGATTCAACAATCTCCAGAAATTCCACATAACAGATTCAACCTTTTCCTTAACATTTGAACATATCAGAAGTAGAATAAATTGCACCATCCAATACCTGCTAATCACATTGGTCCTGTACACTATCAAAGCACCCCCAGAATGAGCATGTGACCATGATAATACCACTGGAAAGAACCTTAATAACATACATAATGAGACATTAAAGAAACATGCAGGTATGTGCAGATTCCAATCATGTGAAGCCATCAGTCTGGGGCTCTTCTTGTAACGACCCGGCAGGTCGTTCCGTAAAATTTGAATTATAATTACTATTATTGACTTATCATAGATTGTTTATACTGTTATTGACGTTTTAGAGTTGGTAGGCTTGAAATCGGAATGGTTATAATGAGAAATTAGTCACTTAGTATTTAAAAATAACCTTAAAGTTGGAAAAGTCAACTGAGAGTTGACTTATTGGTAAACGAACTCGGAATGCGAATTTTATGGCTTGGATAGCTTCGTTAGGTGATTTGTGACTTAGGAGTGTGTTCGGAATATTTGTGATGTCCAATGTAGAATTATGCTTGAATTGGCGAAAGTTAGTTTTTGGCGATTTCCGGTTGGCAGTGGAAAATAGGCTATCGGGGTCGGAATGGAATTCCCAAAGTTGAAACAGGTTCGTACTGTCATTTTGGATATGTTTGTAAAATTTCAGGTCAATCGGAGTTGTTTTGGATAGTTTTGGCATCGTTGGTGGATTTTAGAAATTTCAAAGTTCTTAGGCTTGAATCCGATGTGATTTTGGTGTTTTGAGGTTATATTTAGTGTTTTGAGAGTGCAACTAAGTTTTAATGATCATTTATGATGTGTTGGTAAAATTGGTTGGGGTCCCGAGGGGCTCAGGATTGATTTTGGATGGTTAACGGGCACTTTAGCCTTAAGGAAAATAACTGTTTTGCTGGTGTTTTTACAGCTGAAGGTTCTTCATCGCGATCGCGTAGGTGAATATGCGATCGCGTAGAGTAGTCTGAGGGTCATGCAAAATTGTGCATCGCGATCGCAGGATCAAGGGTGCGATTGCGTAGGTTTTGAGGGATGAGCAGTGCGATCGCGTGTGTGTGAGTGCGATTGCGTAGAAGGAAAAGAGTGCGCGTGAGTTTGGACGGTTGGCCATCGCGACAGCGTGAGGTCGTGTGCGATCGGAGTGGTCTGGGAAGCAGAGCTTCGCGATCGCGTAAGCTAAGTCGCGATCGCGGAGAGTGATTTTGGCAGCTGGGGGAAATGTCCTTCGCAATTGCGTCAGTACTTCCACGATCACAGTGCATTAATAACTGGGCAGTATAAAAAGAAACCCTCCGCGACCATTAACCCTTCTTAACACCATTTTTGAACGGGAAGAAGCATTTAAGGCGATTTTGAAGAAGAAAAATCAGTGTTCATCTTAGAGGTAAGTATTTTGGACCTTAAAACTTGATTATAGGTGATTAAGGAACATAATCTTAGAGTTTAATTCATGAAAATCAGTAGAAAAATGTGGGGTTAGGGCTTGAGATTATGAGACTTTTAGGGGTCGATTTGAGGGGTCAAACGAACTCTGATTTTAGCGTTCTTTATATGTACGGACTCGTGAGATGACGAAGAATATTTTGGTATAAAAATTTCTGAGTCCCAAGACGCGGGCCCGGGGGTCGAGTTTTAGCAAATTTCGGGTTTTGAGCTAAATTGGTACTTTTCAATTGGAATTCATTCCTTTAGCATAATTTGATGATAAAAAAAAATCTGATCTTGGTATATTGGAGCACTCGGGAGTTGATACGAGAGGCAAGCGGGTCGAAGAGTAGCTTTTCGGGCTAGTTTGAGGTAAGTAATGTCTCTAAATCCTGTTCTGAGGGTATGAAACCCCGGACCTTGCATCCTTTCACGGATTTTGGAATGCAAAGATTGGAAATTTGGAAATATATCCCTTTTTAGGAAACTATTGAGTTGCGAAACCGATTGTTTTAGCCTATGCTTAATAGTATTGATATATTTTGATATGATTTGGGCTGTAAGCCATGTTTGGGGCATAGTGCCGATTTGTTTACCCCTTGAGGGATGTTTTTACTATTTTTCCTCACTGATATATTATGATTTTCACTCAGTCTCTTCTTGATAAATTGTTTTGACACTCAGAGTATTTCGATACTATTTATTGAAAATGAAACACTATTTTTGGGTCGAGAACCCGGTATATTTATGGCATGAAGGGCATGATGAGAGTGTCTGACTGAGTGAGGTTGCAGGCCTGTATTGTGAGTATGTTATGACATGAGTGTGGTTGCAGGCCTATATTGAGAGTGATTTATGCCATGATGTGGCTTGTTATAGCGCTTGGGTTGTAGGAGCCCCTTTGGAGTCTGTACACACCCCTAGTGAGCGCAGGTACCTAATGAGTGATGTTGCCCGCGGGGCTGATATTGAGTGATTGTGAGGTTGCCTGATGGGCTAATATTGAGTGACTGTGAGGTTGCCTGATGGGCTGATATTGAGTGACTGTGAGGTTGCCTGATGGGCTGATACTGACATTGTTATGAGAAATGATTATGGCCCGAGGGGCAAATTTATGAAAATTTTACTGAGTTTTTGAACTATGATTCACTTTGTTTTCAAATTGATTTTTACTGTTTACTGAGATATATATGTTGAAAAATTATACTTGTTTCAAAGGATTTCTGGAAAATGGTTTTCGAACTTACGAATTTGATGAATACTTTGCGGTGACTTGGTGTTTTACTATTTTTGTGAATCGGTGTACCTGTGCTGTGTGTTTCTTATTTCTCATACTGTGATTTATTTTCATTACTACTGAGTTGGTGTACTCATCATTACTCCCTGCACCTCTGTGTGCAGATCCAGGTATTGACTCGGAGCAGTAGTCGTCCGTGTTCGTTATCAGCAGCTTACGGGATTTCGAGGTAGTTGTCCAGCGTCCGCAGCTTCTCCATTTCCCTTCCTTATTTAGTATTAGTAATTTATTCCTAGCCTTTGTCTATGACAATAGTAGAGTTAGTTTTATTTCGTAGATACTCGTGACCATGTTGACTCCAGTCTTAGGAGGTTTTGTTTAGATTATTATTGGGGTGCTAAGACTTAATGAAATTATTTATGCTATGTTTGTTGTTTATTATTGAATTGTGAATTTTTATAATAGAACAAATGGGTAGTTATGTGATGGTTGGCCAGCCTAGTTCCACGATAGGCGCCATCACGACCTGTTAGGATTTGGGATCGTGACAAGTTGGTATCAGAGCTCTAGGTTGCATAGGACTCAACGATCATGAGCAGGTTCAGTAGAGTCTTGCGGATCGGTACTGTATTTATCTTTGAGAGGCTGCAGAACCCTTAGGAAATATTCCACATTCTTGAATTCTTATCGTGTGAATCCATTTATTCAGCCAAAAACGTAACTGATAATCAAAGAAATAATATTAAGTAAAGAGGAGTCAGTAAATGACGATAATAAATAAAGTGTATTGCATTCGTCGTTCAGCTCTTCTTTACAAGTTATATTCTCTTCTGTTATATAGGGAATTTCTTAATGTAACGTCTACCTCTCACAATGATCGCTCATTAATGACTAATTATTACATTAATGGGACGTTACAAGGAGTAATCGTAACTGTTGCGTGAAGATTGTGTAACGTGTGAGTCATTGAATTGAGGATCTCCGAATCTACCCGTAGCTCTGTCCGAATTTATTCTGACCGTGCCTCTTCTTTGTCTCGATTAGGTTGGGTTCGCGTAGCTGATTACCCCGTAGGTTTATTGATCCGTACCTCTCTGTTCCGTACCTCTTTATAGAATCATATCCAACTGTCATATTTTCCTTGGTCCACGTAGATAGCTGAGTTGTCAAGAATCATCTTACGTGTGAAACTCATTTCTACCAATACAGATAGTTCCCCCCACTTACCATTTATTTATCGATTAATATTTGGTAAGTGGATACGCATTTATGGAGAGAATATTTTGCTGCCGCTTTATCTCATATTTTGCTGCCGCTTTATCTCGAAACATTGTATCATTTTCTGAACATAGGTGTCGTTTGTCACTTCCATTTAATGCTCAAACCACGTGTCCCTTCCGAATTGGTTCTGCAGTTACTTGGCGCCTTTTATGGCTTTTTGCGGTTGTGTCAGTCACAAAGTGACACCTTTAATTATGACTTTTCTCATCATTGTTTTTTCTCTTGTTTGACGGTTGTCTTCAAGTATAAATACCTCTTCTTCTTATCTTTACTTTCACGGAACGCTTTATAATTTGTCTCTTGTATTTGTAAAGAATTCCTTCTTGTCTTCGTAAGTATGTCTTCCTTTAACCAACCTGATAGAGTTATAGATGTTGAAGGATTAACCCCTTCTTTTGCTTCAACCCGGAGTCGGAGAGGTAGTAGATTAAGGAGCTTAGGTGTTATTCCTTCGAGAGGCTCTTCTTCTTCCCCAATTATTTCTCCTCCATCTGCTAGGTCTTTAGTTTCTTCAAGAGCTAGGGCTTCCAGGTCTTCCTCTAGGGGTAGAGATCATCACGGGCCTTTACGCGAACCTCGAGTAGACGAAATTATACCTGCTGAGTTCACCTTCACTAGGGATAGTCAAGTCCTTGTAGATCAGTCGTTATCTCTAGATAGTGCCGATAGGTACACTACCCATATCACTGAAGGTCAGATTTCCCTTGTTCGCAGGGAATGTTTTTGGAGGTTTGATTTCCCTGTCTATATTTCGAATAGCAACCAAAGAATAACTTCTTACAAGACGGGGTATTCTTTTGTTTATACGTACCCTTTTATTTTAGGATTTAGACCTCCTATCGATCCAGTCATCATTGACTTCTGCCGTTTCTTCAGAATTTGCTTAGGACAGGTTGGTCCTCTTGTGTGGTGAGTTGTTGCGTGTCTCAGATTCTTAGCTACTTCGGCCTCGGTTCCTCTTACCTTTAACCTTCTTTATTCTCCTGCTTTATTTCGTCAAGGGATTTTTACTCTGGCTGCTAGGAGTAAAAGAGTGTTGGTAACCCCTGGAGACGATAAGGATAGAGGTTGGTACCTCCGGTACGTTGCTGTGCCCACAGCTGGTTTAGTGGGCGAGGAAAATCTTCCCTTCCCTGAGAAGTGGAATCGTGCACGTGAGTACATTTTAGCTCACATTTGTTATCTTTCTTCTTTTTGCTTGAAGTGTTTTACTAACACCGTATCTGTTTCTTCTTCTTTCAGCAATCATGGGTACTGTTGAGAATGTCTCCGGTATCCGTGATTGGGTAGAAAAATTGTTGTCGGTTGCTCCAGAAAGGTCTTGGAAGTACTTCTCTGGGAAGTACGATTGGAAAGTAAAGACCCATGGTAAGTGAAGCTTTGGTTTCCGCTCCTTTTCTTACTCGAGCCTCTTTTCCTCTTTCGCTTAACTTTTTCCTTTTGATAGGGTTTCATGCTCGTGGGATGTCTGCTACGTCCATTCCGAAAATGTCTCTGGCTCAGGCCCAAGAGATTATTGCTGGTTCTTCTTCCTCGAAGAGGAAGGTTAGTGAGTCTCGAACTTTAGAATAAGAAGAAGAAGAACAGGAGAGCACTTTGGTGCATAGGTCACGAAGAAGGAGGGTGATTTCGGACGATGAGTCTTCACCCGTGGATGTGCCTTCCGTGCCTGAAGTCATTCCCTCTACCTCTGAAGATGCTTCTCCCTCTCCCGTACATGAGTCTGCGGATCATTTGTTCCGCGAAGGTTTTAGCCCCGCTATTGATGAAGTCCCTTTGGCTGTCTTTCCCGCTTCTTTCAGAGAAGATTTTTCGTCTGCTCCTACTATCTCCTCCACTCCCTTGGCTACTTCCATTGCTGCCTTGCCCGTGGATCTTTCACTCCCTCAAGTTTCCGTGCCTATTACTTCTTCTGCTCCAATATTTTCATTATTCGTGGCTCTTTTACCTCAGCCTTCTTTCGTGCCTCCTCCTTTTAGAGAAGTAGGGTCTTCCAGCAGGGAGATGAGGCAAGTGCTAATTGAGGTTCCGGCTGATGGAAGCCTTTTTAAGAAATCTGGCCAACCCGAAGTGTGGTTGAAGCCTTTGATTGGCCCAACAGAGAGGACTAAGCTTGATAGCCATAGCGCCCTTACATGGGCTAACGAAGTTGTTCATTCCTCTTTGAAGGTAAAATGTGTTGTTTCTCATTTCATTTTTGTACATGAAATCTATCATATCTAATTGATTTCCTTTTTTTGTAGACCAATCTTATAGGCATAGAACTTATGAAGAGGATTTCTAACACTGAGCAAGAGCTAAAGGAGTGGCATGCTGAAGCAGGGAATTGGAAGGGGCAATATGAAATCTTGAGGCTCGACATGGAAGACTTAGAAGAGCAGAAGTGTACCTTGGAGCGGCAGTTGAGAGTCGTGGCTGCGGAATTGGCAGTGAAGAAGGATTCCTCTAACCAAGCGGACAATGACAAGAGCATTCTTGAGTCTTCGTTTGCCGAGCAATTATCCCGTGCCTTAGAAGAAATTAGGAGCTTGAAAGATTTGCTGGGGCAGAAGGAGGAATACTCAGGCGAGCTTGTGCAGTCACTCACCCGGACTCAGGAGGATCTTCGCAATGCTTTAGATAAAGTTCAATCTCTGGAGGAGTCGATTATTCCTTTGAGGGCTGCCCATGAAGCTGCTGAAGCTGAAAAGGACGGGCTAAGAGCTGAGCTTGAGGTATGGGAGAGAGATTATGATGCTCTCGAAGAGGCGACTGCTGTCGATGTTAGTTGGGCATACATGAATTCTCGCCTCGACACATTGATGGAAATGAGTCTGGAAGATTTTGATCTTGACGCTGAAATTGCTAAAATCAAGGAAGCCACGGAGAAGGCTCAACAAGATCAGACTCTCTCTACACCTGAAGATGAGACTCCCGTTGCTCACGCCTCTTCGTCTCAAGTTGCTCCTGTTCCTGCCGCCCGTGAAGAAGTCACTCCTCCTCCTCAAGAAGATTAAGATGTTGATTCACCCTTTTTTTTTATTGGTGGTTACCCCCAGCTCCATCGGGGGTAAACTTGGATCTTTTAAAGTCCCCAAATGACAACTTAGGGGCACCTTAATGTATAAATTATATGCGGCTAAGTACTAGTTAGTACTTAATTTTTGCTTAGCCGCTCTTTTTGAATATATGCAAGTATGACTTTTTTTCTTTGAGTTTTTGTTTCACTCTTAAGCCTTTTGCATGTTTTAATTTTTGAGGTTTTTGTTTTACCTCTGAGTTTTCTCATGAAGATGCTGAAATCACTTGTACCTTTTCGTAGTAGGCACGGTGTTGTATATAAAATGTGAGCCTTTTTGTAGTAGGCTATGTTTATGAAAGAGGTCCCTTTATGATTGAAACTTAATGAAGAAGACGTCTCAACTTCATGATGGTGTAATAATGCAATAGAGTGATAGGAAATTTTCACATGCTTAAGAATGTTTCTGAGGAAAGTTTTTTGTTTGAACTTCCACGACATTTTACATGTGTTTGATTATCGTCTAAAACTCATGTTGCAACTGTTTTTATTTAACTGATTTTATATACACTTGTATTTCGTAATTGTTTTTCATATGTAACAGTTTTTTCGAGTTAATACAAGGGAAAAACTGTTTTTCGTTCGTAACAATTTTTATAAAGATTGAGGCTTTCACCCGCAACTGTTTTTGTTGATAAATTTTTTTAATAAGTACGAGGGAAATGTTTTTACATCCGTAACTATTTTATTTGATAATAGTTTTCTGAACAAATACAAGAATTTTGATCTTTCATCCGTAACTGTTTTATTTGATAACAATTTTCTATATGAGTACAAAGATTTCGTAACTGTTTTTAATCACAATAGTTTTTGAATGAGTACAATGATGATGATCTTTTACCCCTAACTGTTTTTCGATTATAACAGTTTTTGAATAAGTACAAAGATGTGCATTTCTTCCTCGTGGCTAATATTTTGCCTTTCAACCCGAAGGTTTTTTGAGTCTTCAGCTCTTTCGATTCAGCTCGTATCACTTGACTTGTTGGATAGATGGATTTTCAGGATCGATAGTCTTTTTTGCTTCTCTTAGTCTTCCATACTGTGTAGTCCCCCAAGTGTTTGAGCTTTGAAGAATGAAATCTTGAGCACTTGCCTATTCCTTCCTTGTGGTCCTTTTCCTGAAAAGGAAAAATGTGCGGGACTCGAAGGTATATAGTTTTTAGTTGATGACTGCTTAATCCTTTAAAACGTCCATCATAAAGTGTAACCCTAGACAGGGAATTGTGTTACTTCCTCGCGTCTTGGCAGGTCTAATATCATCATCTGGTGATGGTTAGCTTTATGCCTATCATCTAAAAAAGTTAGAAAAATTAAATGTTCAAAATAAAATCGAACGTGTGATACCTAACCGGGGGTACTTCTTTTCCTTAAAAGTAGTACTTCTTCAAGTAGATGGCATTCCAGCTTGTTGGTAGGATTCTGCCGTCCATGGCTTCCAGCTCGTAGGCGCCCTTCCCAGCTTTGCCTCGGACTTTGTAAGGTCCTTCCCAATTTGGATTCAACTTTCCTGCGCCTGCTTCTTTCATTGATTGAAAGAATTTTTTGAGGACGAAGTCCCCAATCTTGAAGTATCTGAGATGAGCTTTACGGTTGTAATAACGCTCTATGATTTGTTTTTGAGCTGCCATCCGTATTAGCGCTGCTTCCCTTCGTGTTTCAAGCAGATCTAGATTAGTTCTCAATTCGTCATCATTTGCTTCCTCCGTGGTTGTTATAAACCTTATGCTTGGTTCGCCAATTTCCACAGGTATTAAGGCTTCTGAGCCATAGACAAGTGCGAACGGAGTTTCTCCCGTGGCTATTTTTGAAGTTGTTTTATATGCCCATAGTACCGCTGGTAACTCATCAGGCCAATTTCCTTTGGCTTTATCTAGCTGCTTCTTCAGGTTGTTGATGATGATTTTATTCGTCGATTCTGCTTGACCGTTAGCCACGGGGTGGTATGGCATTGAAGTGATCCGTTTGATTTGCCAGCTTTCAAAGAATTCTGTAATTTGTGAGCCTATGAACTGTGGGCCATTATCACACACGATCTCCTTTGGTATACCAAAGTGGCATATTATGTTTTGCCACAAGAAGCTTTTAACTTCCTTTTCTCAAACTTGTTTGAATGTTTCTGCCTCTACCCATTTTGTAAAATAGTCGGTTAGTACAAGTAGAAACCGTACCTGTCCTTTAGCTGGGGGAAGAGGTCCCACTATGTCCATACCCTATTTCATGAAGGGCCATGGGGATATAATTGGATGCAATAATTCTGCTGGTCGATGCATGTTATTGGCAAACCTTTGGCACCTGTCGCATTTAGATACGAAGTTCTCGGCTTCTTCTTCCATCTTGGGCCAGTAGTACCCAGCTCTGATTAAGGCTTTTACCAAGGATCTCGCTCCTGAATGATTTCCGTAGTGTCCTTCATGCACTTCTTTCATCACGAACTCCGTTTGATTAGGTCCGAGGCATTTAGCTAGGGGCCTTCCGAACATCTCGCGATATAATGAATTGCGAATAAGGCAGTATCGTGCAGCTTTACGGCGAAGTGCTTGAGCTGTTTTCTTGTCTTCAGGTACGGTGCCATTATGCAAAAAATTAAGAATTTCGTTTCTCCAATCCCAGGTTAAATTGTTGAAAGTTACCTTATTCCTGTCCTGGTTGATCGCTGAATGGAATAGATGAACGACAATTGCATTGTCTTTGTTTGTTACTTCTGCGATTGCTGCGAGGTTAGATAATGCATCCGCCTCTGCATTTTCCTCTCAAGGTATTTGTATTACCTTCCATGTTTTAAATTGCCTCACGAGTTCTCGTGCCTTTTCTAGATACTGTTGCATTCGAGTCTCTCGAGCAATGTAAGTCCCCTGCAGTTGATTTACTACCAGTTGGGAGTTGCTGTTGATTACGATTTGCTCGATTGAGAGTTCTCGTGCGAGTTCTAGTCCTGCAATAACAACTTCATACTCTACTTCATTGTTAGTTATAGGATAACATTTGATAGCCTGTCGTGTATTTTCACCCGTGGGTGATATTAAGATTATGCCTAAGCCGGCGCCTTTTACATTGGAAGAGCCATCGGTAAATAGGGTCCATAGACCTGTATTAGCACCATTAAAGAGTTGTAACTCTTTTTCCACTTCAGGGACAATGCTATTACTAAAGTCAGCAACAAAATCAACTAATATTTGAGAGTTAATTGCAGTCCTAGGTTGATAGATTATTTCATGATCACTTTATTCTATGGCCCACTTGGCTAATCTTCCTGACAGTTCTTGTTTATGCAAAATATTTCTTAAAGGATATGAAGTCACAACAATTATTGGATAACATTGAAAATATGGTCGTAATTTTCTAGATGCCATTATTAAAGCTAAGGCTAACTTTTCTAGATGTGGATATCTAGTTTCAGCATCTAGCAAAGTTTTACTTACATAATAAATTAGAGATTGTTTACCTTTATCTTCTCTTACCAATACTGCACTTACAATAATTTCTGAGACAACTAGGTAGATGTACAGTCTCTCCCCTTCTTTTGGTTTTGAAAGCAGTAGGGGTTTTGATAGATAAGCCTTCAGATTCTTGAGGGCCTGTTGACATTCTTCAGTCCATTCAAACTGATTCTGCTTTTTGAGGACTGAAAAGAATTTAAAACTTTTTTCGAATGACCTGGAAATACATCTTCCTAAAGCTGCGATTCTTCCCGTTAGTCTTTGAACTTCTTTTTTATTTGTTAGTATATCAGGTATTTCTTTTATAGCTCCTTCATCTATAGGCAGGCAACGATTTTTCCAAGATCTCCAGTGATATTTTCCTTTATTGGCACTAGAACCCTAGAAGCACCTAGCAAAGTGCCTTTCCAAATGATTAAGAGATGTTTTCAAAGGATTAATAGAAGTGGGAGTATAGGTATGCATAGACTAAAACATACTTTTGATTAGAACCATTTTGCCACCATATGTGAGCATCTTACCTTACCACCCATTGAGTCTCTTCACAAAGTGACCATATAATCAAAATAACAAATCTTATTTCTCCCTACATAGATAGAGCAACCTAGATATGTAAACGGAACAATTTTATCCATAAAACTGGTACAAGCTCTAATGATATTGATCCTGTAAGCACAAGCTTTAGGGTCAGTGAGAATTCTTTTTTGTTTTTTCACCCTTTGACCAGAATCCCTCTCATAATCGGTAATTTTCTTCATAATCAGTGTTGCGCCCCCTTTTTTCCCCCAAGGCACTCCTTTCGGGGTCCGGTTCTAAAAAGGGTTTATGACGTTGGGTTGAGACAACTCGTTCCTTTTGGGAAAGGGGTTTTGCATTTTGAAGAGTCGCCACCTAACTATTTTGAGGTGCATTAGGGAACCTATCAAAGGTTCATTTATAACTACGTTTTGATAACGAGAGATAGGGTAAGGGCTTGAAATTATCCTAAGGGAAAGGTGTTAGGCACCCCTCAGGATCCACAAGTGTGGTTCCCGGCCAAACAACTTTTGTGAATTTGTACAATTTAGCAAATAAACAAATAGGGCTCAAATATAGGGGGTTTAAGTCTAAGTACAAATATTTGAAAACAGTTAAGCTAGATTTTGAAAGGGATTATAATCTAAGCATGTTTATGAAAGGAAAGGGGCATCCTAGGTTTATTTATAATATGGATAAAATCAATGCAATATCCGGTATGACACTCCTCAAAGAGGGGCTACACGTGGTATTAATGCACCGGTCATCATATCCATATCTACCCTTTCCCACCCCGTGAAATTAACTAAAGCGAGTGTTGGTCTCGAACTCTATTGCATGTTGTTACCCGTCCCTTCCTATCAGTCCCGGAGGAATTTAGGACTTTTATACTATAAGGGAGGCGCTAGGCTGACCCTCAGGTTTAAAAAGTTGAAAATTCTAAGGCGACACACAATAAAACAGATAGGACTTCAGTTAGAGGGGAGCATGGAAAGCAAATAGAAGGCTCAAGTATACCTCCACACATAGGACACATAAACAACATGACTCATACACAATTAAGGCCCAGATTCAGATTCTGATCCTAGACATGGT
Source organism: Nicotiana undulata (assembly GCA_005239495.1). NCBI lineage: Eukaryota > Viridiplantae > Streptophyta > Magnoliopsida > Solanales > Solanaceae > Nicotiana > Nicotiana undulata. The sequence goes on along the minus strand of ML270315.1, from coordinate 48,994 downwards.
ATCTAAGTGATGACACAAAGACAGATTTTTATTGCATAACTCAGAGAGGAAATCCTAATCAGGCTTGCCTACTGTTTTTAAGCATGCTGACAGTTGAACACTAATCACAAAGACAGTTCTGGTTTTATTTCTTTGTGGCTGGTTACCTAAGGCTTGCCTAGGCGTTTAACAATTATTCAGAGTTGATAACAAACTTCAGGTCGTTATGCCTAATAACATGCAATTCTAGGTGTTGCAAATATTCAGAGACTAATTTACCAGTTTGTTAGGACATGAGGACTGTTTTAGATATATGTATTTAGACTAAGGGTAGTTAAATGAATATGATCCTATAACATGATGTCTAATGCAGAATGATGCATATACAGTCGCTAAGACAGGATCTCTAAATGGCCATAGAATCACAACATTATGCATAGTTTCAGAAATAGCACAGGTGATAGTTTTTAATGTTGTTTACCTAGAAACATGATTTCTAAGTGCGTAGGAATGATGAGACACGATTGCAGTTTTGTTAACATTATTTATTCTAGGACAGGACTTCTAAATGAAACTTCAGAACATGTTTATATGTGCAGAATCACATAATAGCAATTTTTGTTATTTATTTATTTATCCTATAGACAAGATTTCTAAGTGAGGGCAATGAATGATGACATGATGACAAAACAGTATATATATGAGCCTAAGTATCATGATATCTAATGCATGGCATGTTGTACCTAAACATGGCTGCTATTGCGCATAGAGAAAAATAAACCTAGGAAACATGGTCTTTACCCTTGATTATACTACAACATCCATATCACCCACCCATTTTTGACTATCTGTCCCCAGAGTTGTTTTACAAATAATTATTACAGACCACTGGATATGAATTACATAATTGAAATAGAAGAAAATAAGAAGTTAACTATAGGGAGCCTAAAGAATAGGCCCAGATCTCCATTTCTTCAATGCCACGTAATGTTTCACATCCTTTTCACTATCCGGGTGTGTCAGAGCTCCCTAAGGACCTCAAGGGATCCCGGGCAGTGCTCACACCCAGGATCCGGGCAGTGCTCACACCCAGATTTAATAGCCAAGATAGAGTAAGTGCAGTGTGGAAAGGCCAGGTTTTGTGTGTCAAAGTTCAGAGGGAGATCAAGGGTCCCAAGGCAATGCTCACACAAAAGGGGCAGAATTTAATGGTCTAAGAGTAGAGTGAGAGTACTTGATATAGTTTGAAACTTTGGGTAAGAAAACAGTTTTGGAAAAGAGACATAATGGAAATAGAAAAAGTTTAACTGATGAAAACAATTTGAAAGAACATGAACACAATTCTCAGAACCAAGGCAAAGTCAACATCACACAAAGGACCCAGAATGGTCCAACAACCACAACAGGGGTAAGTGGGTTTGAGGGACATAGGTACAAAGTACTGAACATGTAACAGGTAGGAGTATGCATAAACAAGCAGAGATCCTAAGGGGTTTAGGAATCAACAGGGTATATGGTGAAACTTAGATGGCAGTACCAACCAATTTAAGACAGTAGAAGATGATCTAATCTAATGTATAAAACATAAGCATGGAGATTCACATAAAAACAAATTTGGAGTACACAAAGACATGCTAGTTGATAAGGAAGAACTTGACATGCTAGATGGAATCCAAGATCCTAGTTACATGTTGAATCAACAGATTAGTAAGTAAAAGTAAATTAGAAACACAATGAATTGCAACCATAGCAGAAACATGTTAGTTTGAGAATTGAAATCAGAATTAGAACATACCAGTGAGATGAAGAAAGCAGTAACACAAAGCAGAAGATATGAGATGCACAGTAGTTAGCCTTGTCTTGCAGCCGACTAAATTAGAGTAGTAGCAAGTAGCACAGAAGAGAGAATAGAGAGTGACAAGTTTTAGTTGTGAGAGAGAGAATTGAACAGTTTTTGTCGTGTCTCTGTGTGTCATGAAAAACAAGAAGGCTGTGTATATATAGCAGTTTAGAAGCTAGGTAAATAAGGCAAGAATCAATTGTTCAACAATTATAGAACTCGGGATCAGTAAAGAATAAAAATTAGTCCAAGTCTTCCCTCAATTAAGGGAGTCACTTACCAACGGTAAAAGACAGAAAACCAGTTAAGGAAAGAAATCACATAGCTGGAGTATAGAGTAGTGTACCAATTAAGGAAAGAATTCAAACACTACGGGTATAGAACAAGTAATTAGGGATAGGTTCATAAAGTTCTAATTAAGGAAATAACAACAAGAATAAATTAACAATATAGTCAACCACATAATAAGGTAAAAAATAATTTAAAGATGGTAATAAAAAAAGGAACAAGTAGCTGGAAATCTGTAAGGAGTATTAACACAGAAAATCAAGGATTCGAGAATCAAAGAATAGCATTGATTAAGGGCAATAGTATAGGCTTCCACGAATAAACAAACAAACAGGTTTTAAACAGGCAGAACCAAATCGGAACCCTAATAAGATATTATTAGAGTATCACAAAATACTCAAACAAATCGAGACATATTCATGGGAATCAAACATACAGACAAGTCGAATGAACATACAGTAAAGACGAACTCAGAGTCCAAGACTAAAGCCAGAAATTAGGGGTTTTCAACATAATTGGTTAGGTTAAGGGAGAATCTAATAAAAATCGTTTGACTACAACAAGAATCATAGAATAACACTTAAAATCAGAGAAAATCATTTTGGAGAAAAGGTTTCAGAAACCCTAGTTATGAAGATGAAGAGTCACTTCGGAAAATCCAAAAAACCTTTGATGAAAACAACAAAAAACTCATAATATACACAGATCTAAAAGAAATCGGAAAATCCTAAGAGTTAGAGTTTCAGAGAACCCAGAGAAGATAAGAAAACCTTAAAATGTACTGACTTTGGGCGGAAAAGTCATAGATCTTACTCGAACGACCGAAGGCGACCGGAAAATGGCATGAAGGACCATGGGTAGGAGTTGAACCGATCCAGGTTCACCTGAGGACCTTTGGGTAGCATCAAACCAGTGTGGGGTGAAGCAAAGGCTAGCGGATGGTGAGAGGACATATCTTCCGGCGAGTGAGGTGGCCGAAGAAAGAGGACAACGTTCATCGGAGAGGAGGAAGGTGGAAGGTTCTAGAGAAAACCAGAGATAGAGAGAGAGGGGAGTTAGAGAGACGAATGAGAGAATGAAAATGAGAGGGGGGGAGGGGTAGTCGTCTAGGACTATTTAAGGAAGGGGCGAATTTAGGCTATTGATCAACGGCCAGGATTCAATTAGATGCTAGGTCGGGTAGGATAGGGTATTGGGCATGGGTTGTTGGGTTATTTTGGTTGGGTCTTGGGCTGGTTTTAATTGGGTTGGGGTTAGATTAAATTAGGCTATAATTTGAATAGAAAAGGGCTAATTGTTAAATACCCAATTAAATAGATAAATAATTAATAAAAATAGCTAATAATTAGATAAAAATGAAATTAAGGCTAATAGGTTAAATTAAGGTAATTAACTAGTATTTAAAAATATAAAATGACGGATTATTGAATTAAAATAGCATAAAAATGTACAATTAGGATATAATTGCAAAATTGTTTTAATTATAGCCAAATAATGCCAAATTGGCTAATTTGTGAAATAATTAAATCCTAAAAATGATATATTGAGCTAAGAAATATTTTGAAATTATTTGTAATGCAATTTATGAATAATTGTTGGATGTAAAGTACTGAATAAATTAGAAAAAATAATTTGATGAAAATTATGGAAAAAATGCCAATTATTATAAAAAGTGATTTTGAAGGTATATATGCAAATTTTAAAATAGTTTGAGGAAAAATTGGGTATCAACAGCTGCCCCTCTTTACTCGGGAGGGATGAAAGAGTTGTCGGGTAAAGACATGATGGCCAAATTTGACCGAGCGAAGCGGTTTGGAAGAGGTTTAGGCCAAACCTTGGTTTCTGAGTTGTCTACATATCCCATGGTTTTACAGGAATCAGGTCGTATGTAGTTCAAGAGTCATCGGCGAAATATACCGATGAAGTTTTACAAGAACGGACGCCACATATAGGGTTGGAGGAATAAACGACTTATGGGGTAGTTAGGAGAACTGGAGCGGGACCGCTCCTTCCAGGATGACCGTTGCTCGTCGGATTACCTGCGGATAAACAATACAAGCATATATTGCGTAATTTAAACATGATGCAGATTCCCGTCGGACCATGAATCTGTCTTTGGACATTTAAGGATGACGTCCTCATACCATGGTGTCCTGGGCCATGGATTGCTCGATGCAGGATTCGCAGGACATGAAATGATGTTCTCGGGCCATGAGGATGGTGCCTCCGAACCATGATGCCTTTGCATAATGATATGCAAAAGATTGAAAGAGATCCTCAGGTCATGGCATGGTGTTCTCGGGCCATGAAGATGGTGCCTCCGAACGATGACGCATTTGGATAAGTTGGCGATATTTCAGCCCATAAAGATGCAATAGTATGATGCTGACAAGACATCGCTTAGTCTTGCGTATTGAAGGTCAGAGCTTAGCCCGTAGAAAAAGTGAAATAAATAGTTCTTGAGATAGCATTAGTTTCGACGAAAAGTAAATTGGAGGCAAAACATAGCCTCAAAAGGCAGAATAGTAGCCTTATGCAAGTGAAGGGCGGAATAGTAGCCTTATGCAATGCAGATGGAGACAATGCTTAGTCTCGGAAGGCATAAAGGTAGCCTTATGAAAAACGCAAATGGAGGTAGAGTTTAACATCGGAAGGCAGAATGGTAGCCTTATGCAATGCAGATGGAGACAATGCTTAGTCTCGGAAAGGTAGAAAGGTAGCCTTATGCGAAATGCAGATGGAGACAGTGCTTAGTCTCGGAAGGCATAATGGTAGCCTTATGCAATGCAGATGGAGACAGTGCTTAGTCTCGGAAGGCAGAAAGGTAGCCTTATGCGAAATGCATATGGAGACAGTGCTTAGTCTCGGAAGGCAGAATGGTAGCCTTATGCAATGCAGATGGAGACAGTGCTTAGTCTCGGAAGGCAGAAAGGTAGCCTTATGCGAAATGCATATGGAGACAGTGCTTAGTCTCGGAAGGCAGAATGGTAGCCTTATTCAATGCAGATGGAGACAGTGCTTAGTCTCGGAAGGCAGAAAGGTAGCCTTATGCGATGCATATGGAGACAGTGCTTAGTCTCGGAAGGCAGAATGGTAGCCTTATGCAATGCAGATGGAGACAATGCTTAGTCTCGGAAGGCAGAAAGGTAGCCTTATGCGATGCAGATGGAGACAGTGCTTAGTCTCGGAAGGCAGAATGGTAGCCTTATGCAATGCAGATGGAGACAATGCTTAGTCTCGGAAGGCAGAAAGGTAGCCTTATGCGATGCAGATGGAGACAGTGCTTAGTCTCGAAAGGCTGAATGGTAGCCTTATGCAAATGGAACAAATGAAAATGAAATTTCTTAGCTGATAACAGACTGCAATGTGGTGATCATTGGGAGCATCGTGATTGTGAATCATCGTTTGTGTTGATAATGGATGTCGGTGTGTGCGACAGGTTTGGAAAATTGTGTCTTTGAACAATATATGTCCTTTGGGTGGATAGTATGTTCGGGATTTTGCGATCTTAGTGCCTGCATCCAAAGAAAAATCATGATTTCTGTAAGGGGAAGGTTAGCTCGTATCCCTGTTGACTTTTCTTGGCTTGCTCGGCTTGATCTGATGATACTGTATGTATCATTGGGGGTAGCGTTGCTAAACAAAGCTGTTTCCAAGAACAAATATGCATGATTTTTGCCAAAATACAGTATAAATATATAATTTAAAGTATCTTTTAGATGAACCGACGACCATGACGCGACTCAAGACATTGCAACCTCTCTTGCCACGGAATTTTGAGGGTCCTCCTCAAAATTCTGCCCCAATTTGATGGATTGATATTTCTGACTGCTGCTCGTGCGACGATTGGCTGAACTTACTTCGGAATTTTGAGGGTCCTCCTCAAAATTCTGCCCCAGTTTCCAATTGCGGAAAAAAATGAAAATTTTATTGAATTGTGACTGAACCCATAGGGCTGCCTACGTATCCCCTCTTGAACGGGAATCAGGTCAGGCGTAGTTCAATTTACATCGTTGATAAAAGCATAAAGAATTACACATAGTAACATTTGACTGCATCTGAGTTTATTGGCTTCACCCAGATTTCTCTATCCATTTCTACGAGTATAAGAGCTCCTCCTGTCAAAACTCGATGAACCATGTATGGACCCTGCCAATTGGGAGAGAACTTCCCTCTTGCTTCGTCTTGATGCAGGAAGATTTTCTTTAACACCAGCTGCCCCGGTGTGAACTGTCTTAGCTTGACTTTCTTATTGAAGGCTCTGGTCATTCTATTCTGATAAAGTTGACCATGGCATACCGCATTCATTCTCTTTCCGTCTATGAGGGCTAACTGCTCATAACGGTTCTTTACCCACTCTACATCGCTGAGCTCAGCTTCTTGTATGATCCTTAGAGAAGGAATTTCTACTTCAGCGGGAATAACAGCCTCTGTACCATAAACCAGATATAAGGAGTTGCCCCGGTCGATGTGCGGACCGTGGTGCGATATCCCAGTAAAGTGAATGATAACTTCTCGTGCCACCGCTTATGCCTCTCTATCATTTTCCTCAATATCTTCTTGATATTTTTGTTGGAGGCTTCTACAACTCCATTCATTTGAGGTCGGTAGGCTGTGGAATTCTTGTGTTTAATTTTGAAGGTTTCACACATAGCTTTCATCAAATCACTGTTGAGATTGGAGCCATTATCAGTAATGATTGATTCTGGAACTCCGAACCGGCAAACAACACGGTCGCGGACAAAGTCGGCCATGACTTTCTTAGTCACTGCTTTGTAGGATGCTGCTTCCACCCATTTGGTGAAATAGTCGATGGCCACTAGGATGAACCTGTGTCAGTTGGAGGCGGCATTCTCGATTGGTCCAATAACGTCCATGCTCCAGGCGGCGAACGATCATGGTGAGCTCGTCGCATTAAGCTCGTTTGGGGGTACCTTTATCATGTCTGCATGTATCTGACAACGGTGGCATTTCCGGACGTAGTGGATGCAGTCCGTTTCCATACTCATCCAAAAGTAACCGCCCCGGAGTATCTTCTTAGCCAAAACAAAACAATTCATATGCGGGCCACATGTCCCAACATGAATTTCCACTAGCAGCTTGGATGCTTCCTTTGCGTCGACACATCTTAATAGCCCCAAATCGGGAGTCCTCCTATACAGGATTCCTCCGCTATAAAAGAAGTTGTTGGAAAGTCTCCGAAGTGTGCGTTTCTAAGTAGGATTTTCAAGCTCTAGGTACTCTCATTTTTCCAAATATTCTTTGATATCATGAAACCAAAGCTTTTCGTCTGCTTCTTCTTCAACATGGCACAATAAGCTGGTTGGTTATGGATCTTCACTGGAATGGGATCAATGAAGTTTTTGTCTAGATGCTGAATGCCTGAATCATAGATGACAGAGTAGACAATGCATCGGCGAACTCATTCTGGATTCTGGGGACATGCCGAAACTCTATCTTCGTGAACCTCTTTCTTAACTACTGTACGTGGTGCAGATACGACAGTATCTTGGAATTCTTGGTAACCCACTATCCTTGTACCTGATGTACCAGTAGGTCTGAATCACCAATCACTAACAGCTCCTGAACATTCATGTCAATGGCCATTTTGATCCCTAAGATGCAGGCTTCATATTCGACCATATTGTTGGTGCAAGGGAATCTGAGTTTGGTAGATACCGGATAATACTGACCGGTTTCTGATACTAGGACTGCTCCAATGCCAATTCCCTTTAAGTTCGCTGCACCATCGAAGAACATTCTCCAACTGTCATAGGATTCTGCAATCTCTTCTCCTATGAATGATACCTCCTCATCGGGAAAATACGTCTTCATGGGTTCGTATTCTCCGTCCACGGGGTTTTCAGCAAGGTGGTCCACCAGTGCTTGTCCCTTGACCGCTTTCTGAGTTACATAAACAATGTCGAACTCACTCAGCAGGATTTGCCACTTGGCTAGCTTGCCAGCGGGCATCGGCTTCTGAAAGATGTACTTCAAGGGATCCATTCTCGATATAAGACATGTTGTGTATGCACAGAAGTAATGCCTCAGCTTCTGAGCGACCCAAGTCAAAGCACAACATGTGCTCTCCAATAGAGAATACCGAGCCTCGTACAGAGTGAATTTCTTGCTGAGATAATAGATGGCTTGCTCCTTTCTTCCTGTTTCGTCATGCTGCCCCAGAACGCAGCCGAAGGCTCCATCTAATACTGCAAGGTAGAGTAGCAAAGGTCTACCTAGCTCAGGTGGTACTAGGACTGGTGGGTTTGACAAGTACTCCTTAATTCTGTCGAAGGCCTTTTGGCAATCATCGGTCCACTTGGTTGCGGCGTCCTTCTTTAGCATCTTGAAGATCGGCTCACAGATAACTGTAGACTGTGCTATGAACCGGCTGATGTAGTTAAGACGTCCCAAGAAGCTCATCACATCTTTCTTGTCCTTGGTGGTGGTAGTTCTTGAATGGATTTTACCTTCGATGGATCCAGTTCTATTCCTCGTCGGCTCACAATAAACCCAAGCAATTTCCCAGCAGGAACCCCAAAAGCACACTTCGCGAGGTTTAATTCAGATTGTATTTCCGCAATCTATTGAAGAATTTCCTCAGATCTTCTATGTGGTCAGTGGCTTTCTTGGACTTGATAATAACATCATCCATATATACCTCGATCTCCTTGTGTATCATATCGTTGAAGATAGTGGTCATAGCCCTCATGTAGGTGGCCCCAACATTCTTCAGGCCGAATGGCATCATCTTGTAACAGAATACTCCCCACGACGTAATGAAGGCCATTTTCTCAGCATCTTCCTCATCCATCTAGATCTGATGATAACCAGCGAAGCAATCCATGAATGATTGTAGCTCATGCTTGGCGCAATTGTCAATCAAGATATGTATATTTGGCAAAGGGAAGTCATCTTTTGGACTGGCCCGGTTGAGATCCCGATAGTCAACACAGACTCTGACCTTCCCATCTTTCTTCGGTACTGGCACAATGTTGTCTAACCATGTCGGGTATTCCACTACCCTGTGAACCTTAGCGTTGATTTGCTTGGTGACTTCTTCCTTGATTTTCAAGCTCATATCAGGCTTGAATTTTCTGAGCTTTTGCTTGACCGACGGACATATTGGATTGGTTGGTAGTTTGTGAGCCACAATAGATGTACTCAGACCAATCATGTCATCGTACGACCAGGCGAATATGTCCTCATAATCCTTTAGAAATTCTGTGTATTCTTTCTTCTCTGAGGGTGACAGGTGAATGTTGATTCGTGTTTCCTTGACGTTTTCTGAGTCTCCCAAGTTGACAACTTCGGTTTTGTCCAGGTTGGACTTAGGCCTGTTCTCAAAATTCTTGACTTCCTTGATAATCTCATCAGGTATGTCATCTTCCTATGAATCAATGTTTGTTTATTGCCTTGTCTCGTTGCATGTCACAGTCATTGGTTCATCAAGACATGTAATAGTAATGTTGTATTGGTAAAGTGATGAGAGAAAAAATGGTAGCAATAAATATTGATTCATAAGAAAAATTAAAATGCTTTTTGACAAATTGAACAATTGTTTTGAACATTGAAGATCTTATTGCAGGGATTAAAATGCGAAAGGAAAATCATTTAGCAAAGAAAAACAATGAATAACGCTTGTTTTAGCCTTGCTACCCCGAGTCTCGTCGGACTTTAGTTGTCCTGATGGTCCAATTCTTGAGGTATGCTCCTTTACTCACAGCCTGTATGGAAGGGCCTTATCCCCTCTCCTCCTCGAGAGTAACACAACAGTCCATGTCATCATCCTCTAGGAATAAGTTCCTCAATGCGGCGAGTGCTTCCTCTTCGTCTGTCCCATAAATAATGCCAGCTTGCTGAAAGGTCTGCTCCATATGTGGTATTGGCTGCTCCAAAGGGTAGTAAGGACCACACCATGGTGGCGACCAGCTATTGAATTCTTCCCAGGTGTATTCATATCCCAAACCGAAGGTAGTACCATGTTTCTTGAGCTTTATGGGTTTAGAGATTCCTTGGAGGTTCTTGCCGAGCCCTTTTCCAGGCTCGTACCCGCTCCAGCTTAGTATGCTTTCGATTTTGCTATCCCATCATTTGTCTTTGTCGATAGCATTGACCCGTTCAATATGGTGGTAAGTTTCTCCACCTAGCTCCCTTCTTCCCTCGATTGCCGGAATAGTCTGGCGACTGTAAATAGGGTTGCTACCGTCGCCATGAATAATCATTTCCTGGTGATTCCATTCAAACTTCACTGCCTGATGCGGTGTTGATGCTACGGCCCCAACATCATGGATCCATTGTCGTCCTAATAGCAAGTTATAGGATGTTGGTACATCTATCACTTGGAAGTCGACCTCAAACCAGGCTGGTCCCATCTGCAGGACTAGACTAATCTCACCAATGGTGGACCTTTGAGAACCATCGCAAGCTTTCACATTGATTGCTCCATCCTTTATCTCATCCATCCCTTTACCCAATTTCTTGAGTGTTATTAACGGACAGATGTTAAGACTGGATCCCCCATCGATCAGGATTCTGGTGATGAAATAATCTTTGCATTGCACGGTGATGTGCAGTGCTTTTTTGTGACCCATCCCTTCAGGCGGCAACTCGTCTTCATGAAAGGTGATCTTATGGATTTCCAGCACTTGGCCTACCATATTGGCCATTTCCCCGCTTGATGTTGTTCAGCACATAGGCTTCGTTCAACACCTTCAATAAAGCACTCCTGTGCGTCTCAGAATTCTGCAGCAAAGAGAGAATGGATATTTGTGCTGGCGTTTTGTTCAACTGGTTGATGACCGAATACTCATTGGCCTGTACTTTCCTCCAAAGGTCATCCAGATTTGTCTCAATAAGGAGTGGACGATTGGAAGCCTGCTTGCTTGATTCGGCCAGATGTTCAGGTGTGTAGACTCTACCAGTTCTCGTCATACCCTGTGTTGGGACAGCTTCTTCAGTCTTGACCTTACCTTTCCTTCTCGCCTCGGCTGTATAGTCACAGGGTACATCATTTGTATAGAAAGGTGGCGTGGTTGACATCGCCATTGCGATCGGTGCGGCTATCCTTACTTCAAATGGAACATGTGCCTTGGGCGGCAAGAATGCAACCTCAAATGGTGCGGGTGCATTTGCCGAAGACACGAATTCAACCCCAATTGGTACCGGTGTCTTTGCAGGTGGCGCTGCTTCAAACACAAGAGGTATGGACATATTTACCTCAACATCCTCAGACGGTTGGACTTGGAATATGATTGGATTGAGAGTAACTGCCGGTTTCTTTGGGTTATCGCCTTATGCGATCAACCCGATCGATCCCTCGGGATCCCAGTCATCTTTTATTTCAATCATGTGGATACCTCCACCCTTATTGTCTGGAAAAGGATTGTTGCGGATGTTTGGAGTGGATTCTTTTGCCACAATGATCTTGTTATCAATCAAGGACTGTATTTTGTCTTTCAAAGAACGACATTCGTCGATGGTGTGTCCTTTCATGCCGGAGTGGTATGCACAAGATTTGTTTGGGTTAACCCACTGGTAAGGATTTTTAGGGGTTGCAGCAGGGATGGGGGTGACATAACCAGCGGCCTTTAGCTTTTCATACAGTTGGTCGATAGGTTCGGCGATGGCGGTATATTGTTTTGGAGGTCTGCGATCAAAATTAGGTCGAGGTCTAGGGAAGTTTTGGCGTGCAGGAGGCGATTGATAATAGGATGTCTGAGAATTATAAATGTGGTAGACAGGAGCGGGTTGGGGTATCTGGGTGAAGCAGGTTGATATGTAGGTGGTGGAGGTGATTGATAAATTAGTGGTGGAGCTTGGTATGAGGGTGAGGGTGCTTGGTAATTCGGGGTCGGCTGATATGTGAGTGGAGGTGTTGGGTAAGTTTGGTATTTGAGGGGAGACTTGGTCCTCTGTGCAACCATCACGGCCCCCACGTCCCTTTTCTTGGACACACCACCGGACTGTAAAGCCTTATTTGTAGCTTGCAAGGCTTCGAAATTTGTGACCATACCACTTTTAATACCTTCTTCAACCCTTTCACCCAATTTGATAATGTCGGAGAACTTGTGGTTCTCAATCATCATCAAACGTTCATAGTATTGCGGGTCCTGAGCCCGGAAAAAGAACTTGTTCATCTGCTCCTCTTATAAGGCGGGTCTAACCTTAGAAGCTTCGGATCTCCAGCGAGTAGCATACTCGCAAAATGTCTCCGTAGGCTTCTTCTTCAAATTCTGGATGTAGAACACGTCTGGTGCGTTCTCTGTATTAAATCTGAACCTGTCCATGAAGTCAGATGCCATGCTTACCCAGTTCGACCACTTCTTGAGATCTTGGCTAATGTACCAAGACAATGCATCTCCTTTCAAACTCCTCATGAACAACTTCATGCGGATCCTTTCATTTTTCCCTACTCCAACCATCTTGTCACAATAGGTCCTCAGATGGACCCTTGGATCACCTGTACCATCAAACATTTCGAACTTAGGAGGTTTGTACTCCTCGGGTAGCTCGACATCAGGCTGTATGCAGAGGTCCTCATAGTTCAGTCCTTCGACTCCCTTGATTCCCTCAACGCCTTGAACCCGGCTGGTCAGCTTCTTCAGTTCCTCTGCCAAGTTCCGGATAGGTAGATCCTTTTCATCAGACTCTGGTGTGTATGGGATAGGCGGAGTGGAGTGTGGAACGGTCCCCACGTAGATAGGATTGTTATAGTGTCCTGGTGCATGGGCGTTGATATGGTCGTTCATGGAGTTCTGAGGTTCTGGGATAAGTAGTGGAGTGTTATTTGGGGTATGGTAGGTGTTACATTGGTTCTTTGGTGGAGTGGCGTGATGGTGAGGTTGGGATAATTATGTTGTTTTGGGATATTTTGCGAAGGTGTAGGATTTTGAATGATGGGGAGGTTGACGTCTGGGATGTTGAGGGTAAATGACAGGTTTGCCAAATTTCGAACCTGATCAAGCTCTTCTTGGAATTTCAATAACTTCTGTTCAAGATGCGACATATTCTCATTTGGAACCCGAATACCCTGTACATCAATGGCCTCAACCCGTTCAATCATGTTTTCCTTTCTGACGTTGCTTGAATCTTCCATTTTCTTTTTGCCTTTGCCTTTAGGAGGACTAAGAGGAGGAGTGGGTGGAGGGACCCTGGATCTTGTGAGATAAGATGATGATGCCAGAGTGCACGAACTAACCTTCGGGGATGGGGAATAAATAAAGGAAAGAAAAACAAAACAAAAGGTAGCCAAGTCAGTGAGTATTATGAAAAAGTATTGCAGTATTTAAACACATAGTGTGGTAATGTAAAGCGTGTCCTAAGTTGGGAACCTCTCTCTTCCCTAGGTAGGCCTAGCGACAAATTGATTTGGAGACTTAAAGTGCTAAATGCCTCATTTCATTGATAAAAATAGTCGAATCCCAAAACGACACTAAATAAGCAAGAAGAAATAAAATCACTAATGGCCGTTGGCCTTATTACATCGATAAAGCGAAGAAGTAAATTCCTATCTACTTGGTCCCAGAAGGACCTTCCCCAGACTCGGCATCCTTGGCTCCCTCGAACAGCTTCCCCAGCTCCCAACAATAGGTATGCTCTGGCTAGATGTCCACTTTCGGTCCCTTCAGCCTTTTGACAGTCTTCAATCCTTTTGAAGAATTTTCCCTCTAGTTCCACTATGCCTCGCTCCAAGTACCCTAGCCTCTCGTTGGTACTGATGGCCATGTCTTTCCATTCCTCAATTAGCTTCTTGTTGGACTCATGTATTTCTCGGTGTTCGCTCTCGCATTCACGGATCCTTTTGCGCAGCTGGTTGTATTTGACTTGCGCCTCGGCCTTTTCATCTATAATTCTATGGCCTTGAACGAACCGTGGCTTGCCCAGACCATCACAATTGTCTTCCAACCAAACAAAATAGAAATGGGTACAACCCGCATGATATCTGGCTGGCTGAATGGTGTCTTTCTCCATTACGATCTTACAGTGCCACATATGCTGGGTTTGGCACTTGTGAGGACTATCATCATTTTGGAAGTCAGCTCGAAGATGGCTCATCTTGTCGACCCTTGGTATGATTGCTTCCTACCTGCCTGTCTCATAACTCGGAGAGGGACCTAAGGGTATGTTCCTCTCAGGGCAATCAGCATCAGGAATGGTGCATCTCTGACCGGGCGATGAACTCCTCTGTCGGAAACCACTCGAACATCCAATGAACTTGTTCTTCAGTCAAATTATCAAAGAGCTCAACCCATTCTTTGGCATTCTCAGGCTGGGCAAACATGTCAGAAATGTAAGTCATTCGCTTTGGGTGGTGGAAAGCGATGTGGTCGTTCCACGCCCTTCGCTGAAACTCGTGTCCATACTGTCCCTTTTGTAGATGTTCTAAGAGCCAAAGCTGAAGTAATAAGTTGCAACCCTCGAAGTGTTTCTCTCCTCTTTGACACTTCTCCAAGGCTCGGTATATGTCTGAAATAATCATGGGCACAATGCTGAACGTCTCCCACCAATCCCCTCCATTAGGGTTTTAGTTACAATGGCCAACCTAGTATGGATTCTTTCTTTCTTCATTGGAAACACGATTAGACCCAGGAAGCAAAACATGAAGACTCCTGCAGTGGATGTGTCCCAAGGATGTGATGGCAAACTCATCATGGTAGGTACGATATGATTTGTTGTGACCGTACCTTTCATACAGGTAGTCAAAAGGGATGTACGATTCCTTTAGACATACCAATTCTGCATTCTTCTTCAAACCCATCATTTTCAGGAAACCCTTGCATGTGCGGCTCTCAGGCATTAGCAAACCCGAGGTTTGCCAAACTAGACCAGCTAGTCCTCCTATATCCTCTAGCAAAGGTGTCATTTCGAGATCCCTAAAGCGGAAAACGGCCCTTTCACAGTCCCAGAATAAGGTAGCAGCCTCTATCATCATGTTGTTAGGCTAGATTTCTAGGAGGGATGGTAGATTACCCAAATACTTTCTAACGAGGGTTTTTTCACTAGAATGTAAATCTTCCCACCAACTAAGCAATCTTGGGTGGATGTTGGTGACCATGTCGAATCTGGGGACTTCATGCCTCATATTTCTGCAAGGCAAACAAGGTTGGCCCTTACCCCTACCAGACTCGACTATTTAACATCAACAATTAGCATGAATCATTTAATTCTCCAAATAAATGCACAGAACGTGATGATGTCCGTTTGGGTTTTTGGAAACCCAGTGGACTTTTGGACAAAGCTATCTTAAAGACTATTGTGCGGACAACAAGTTAGCCTGACTAGGTTTGACCATGATGCATGCACAGTATAACGGAGTAAGGTTTCTATGGGGTTTTATACTAGTACCCTTGAGCGTAAAACTCAAGGGGGAAAGGCACGGAACCGTCGACTGCACCGCTGATCGACTAGTTTTACTGCAAATAAGCCTTTCCCCCTTGAGTTTTACGCTCAAGGGGGAAAGGCACGGAACCGTCGACTGCACCGCTGATCGACTAGTTTTACTGCAAATAAGCCTTTCCGAATTTTGGGGGTAATGATATACGAAGGGCGCAACCACTCATCAAGCGTTGCTACAGTATTTTGTTTGGCACGAATGGAATATGATGTTGGATCATGAGTAATGCAATAAAGTAAACACGTAGACACGTATTTGCACGTTTTATGAAAGCAGTAAATGCAGCAGTATATAAAATAAAAACAATTACAAGGGGAGAAAACAAGAAGATATGTCAGTTACCTTTGAAGAAGAAATTAAACGCTTAAGGAATGAAACAAATAATGACACATAGGGGAGGTACAAATTCACAAAAACATTTTGAAAATGGTAAAAGCCTAAGTATATCCCCAGCAGAGTCGCCATGCTGTCGAGCCCCCTTGTTTTCCTCAAGGCACTCCTTTTGGGGCCCGGTTCTAAAAAGGGTTTATGACATTGGGTTGAGACAACTCGTTCCTTTTGGGAAAGGGGTTTTGCATTTTGAAGAGTCGCCACCTAATGATTTTGAGGTGCGTTAGGGCACCTATCAGGGGTTCATTTATAACTACGTTTTGATAACAAGCGACAGGGTAAGGGCTTGAAATTATCCTAAGGGGAAGGTGTTAGGCACCCCTCAGGATCCATAAGTAAAGTTCCCGGCCAAAAAACTTTTGTGAATTTGTACAATTTAGCAAATAAACAAATAGGGCTCAAATATAGGGGGTTTAAGTCTAAGTACAAATATTTGAAAATAGTTAAGCTAGATTTTGAAAGGGATTATAATCTAAGCATGTTTATGAAAGTAAAGGGGCATCCTAGGTTTATTTATAATATGGATCACATCAATGCAATACCCGGTATGACACTCCTCAAAGAGGGGCTACACGTGGTATTAACGCACCGGTCATCATATCCATATCTACCCTTTCCCACCCCGTGAAATTAACTAAAGCGAGTGTTGGTCTCGATCTCTATTGCATGTTGTTACCCGTCCCTTCTTATCAGTCCCGGAGGAATTTAGGACTTCTATCCTATAAGGGAGGCGTTAGGCTGACCCTTAAGTTTAAAAGGTGAAAATGCTAAGGCAACACACAATAAAACAGATAGGACTTCAGTTAGAGGGGAGCATGGAAAGCAAATATAAGGCTCAAGCATACCTCCACACATAGTACACATAACCAACATGACTCATACACAATTACGGTCCAGATTCAGATTCTGATTCTAGACATGGTATCTAAGTGATGACACAAAGACAGATTTTTAATGCATAACTCAGAGAGGAAGTCCTAATTTGGCTTGCCTACTGTTTTTAAGCATGCTGGCAGTTGAACACTAATCACAAAGACAGTTCTGGTTTTATTTCTTTATGGTTGGTTACCTAAGGCTTGCCTAGGCGTGTAAAATTATTCAGAGTTGATAACAAACTTCAGGTCATTATGCCTAGTAACATGCAATTCTAGGTGTTGCAGATATTCAGAGACTAATTTACCAGTTTGTTAGGACATGAGGACTATTTTAGATATCTGTATTTAGACTAAGGGTAGTTAAATGAATATGATCCTATAACATGATGTCTAATGCAGAATGATGCATATACAGTCGCTAAGACAGGATCTCTAAATGCCCATAGAATCACAGCATTATGCATAGTTTCAGAATAGCATAGGTGATAGTTTTTAATGTTGTTTACCTAGAAACATGATTTCTAAGTGCGTAGGCATGATGAGACACGATTGCAGTTTTGTTAACATTATTTATTCTAGGACAAGACTTCTAAACGAAACTTTAGAACATGTTTATATGTGCAGAATCACATAATAACAATTTTTGTTATTTATTTATCCTATAGACATGATTTCTAAGTGAGGGCAATGAATGATGACGTGCTGAAACAAAACAGTATATATATGAGCCTAAGTAGCATGATATATAATGCATGGCATGTTGTACCTAAACATGGCTGCTACTGCGATAGAGAAAAATAAACCTAGGAAACATGGTCTTTACCCTTGATTATACTACAACATGCATATCACCCACCCATTTTTCACTATCCGTCCCCAGAGTTGTTTTACAAATAATTATTACAGACCATTGGATATGAACTACATAATTGAAATATCCTCAATGCCAGGTAATGTATCACAACCTTTTCACTATCCGAGTGCGTCAGAGTTCCCTAAGGACCTCAAGGGATCCCGGGCAGTGCTCAGACCCATATTTCATAGCCAAGATAGAGTAAGTGCAGTGTGGAAAGGCCAGCTTTTGTGTGTCAAAGTTCAGAGGGAGCTCAAGGGTCCCAAGGCAATGCTCACACAAAAGGGGGAGAACTTAATGGTCTAAGAGTAGAGTGAGAGTACATGATATAGTTTGAAACTTTGGGTAAGAAAACAGTTTTGGAAAAGAGACTCAATGGAAATTGCAAAAGTTTAACTGATGAAAACAATTTGAAAGAACAAGAACACCAATCTCAGAACCAAGGCAAAGTCAGCATCATACAAAGGACCCAGAATGGTCCAACAACCACAACAGGGGTAAGGGGGTTTGAGGGACACATAGGTACAGAGTACTAAACATGTAACAGGTAGGAGTATGCATAAACAAGCAGATATCCTAAGGGGTTTAGGAATCAGCAGGGTATAAGGTGAAACTAACATGACAGTACCAACCAATTTAAGACAGTAGAAGATGCTCTAATCTAATGTATCAAACATAAGCATGGAGATTCACATAAAAACAGATTTGGAGTACACAAAGACATACTAGTTGATAAGGCAGAACTTGACATGCTAGATGGAATCCAAGATCCTAGTTACATGTTGAATCAACAGAATAGTAAGTAAAAGTAAATTAGAAACACAATGAATTGCAACCATAGCAGAAATGTGTTAGTTTGAGACTGAAATCCGAATTAGAACATACCAGTGAGATGAAAAAAGCAGTAACACAAAGCAGAAGATATGAGATGCACAGTAGTTAGCCTTGGCTTGCAGCTGGCTAACTTAGAGTAGTAGCAAGTAGCACAGAAGAGAAAATGGAGAGTGACAAGTTTTAGTTATGAGAGAGAGAATTGAACAGTTTTTGTCGTGTCCGTGTGTGTCATGAAAAACAAGAAGGTTGTGTATATATAGCAGTTTAGAAGCTAGGTAAATAAGACAAGAATCAATTGTTCAGCAATTATGGAACTCAGGATCAGTTAAGAATGAAAATCAGTCCAAGTCTTCCCTCAATTAAGGGAGTCACTTACCAACGGTAAAAGACAGAAAACCAGTTAAGGAAAGAAATCACATAGCTGGAGTATAGAGTAGTGTAACAATTAAGGAAAGAATTCAGACACTACGGGTATAGAACAAGTAATTAGGGATAGATTCATAAAGTTCTAATTAAGGAAATAACAGCAAGAATCAATTAACAATATAGTGAACCACATAATAAGGTAAAAAAATAATTTAAAGATGGTAATAAAAAAAGGAACAAATAGCTGGAAATCTGTAAGGAGTATTAACACAGAAAATCAAGGATTCGACAATCAAAGAATAGCATTGATTAAGGGCAATAGTATAGGCTTCCACGAATAAACAAACAAACAGGTTTTAAACAGGCAGAACCAAATTGGAACCCTAATAAGATATTACTAGGGTATCACAAAATACTCAAACAAATCGAGACATATTCATGAGAATCAAACATACAGACAAGTCGAATGAACATACAGTAAAGACGAACTCAGAGTCCAAGACTAAAGCCAAAAATTAGGGGTTTTCAACATAATTGGTTAGGTTAAGGGAGAATCTAATAAAAATCGTTTGAGTACAACAAGAATCATAGAATAACACTTAAAATCAGAGAAAATCGTTTTGGAGAAAAGGTTTCAGAAACCCTAGTTATGAAGATGAAGAGTCACTTTAGAAAATCGGAAAAACCTTTGAGGAAAATAACAAAAAGCTCATAATATACACATATCTAAGATAGATCTAAAAGAAATCGGAAAATCTTAAGAGTTAGAGTTTCAGAGAACCCAGAGAAGATAAGAAAAACTTTAAATGTTACCGGCTTTGGCCGGAAAATTCATTGATCTTACTCGAACGGACGGAGGTGACCGAAAAATGGCATGAAGGACCATGGGTAGGAGTTGACCCGCTCCAGGTTCATCTGAGGACCTCAGGGTAGCATCAAACCAGTGTGGGGTGAAGCAAAGGCTAGCGGATGGTGAGAGGACATATCTTCCGGCGAGTGAGGTGGCCGAAGAAAGAGGACAACGTTCATCGGAGAGGAGGAAGGTGGAAGGTTCTAGAGAGAACCAGAGATAGAGAGAGAGGGGAGTTAGAGAGACGAATGAGAGAATGAAAATGAGTGGGGGGGAGGGGTAGTCGTCTAGGACTATTTAAGGAAGGGGCGAATTTAGGCTATTGATCAAAATTGATCAACGACCAGGATTCAATTAGATGCTAGGTCGGGTAGGATAGGGTATTGGGCATGGGTTGTTGGGTTATTTTGGTTGGGTCTTGGGCTGGTTTTAATTAGGTTGGGGTTAGATTAAATTAGGCTATAATTTGAATAGAAAAGGGCTAATTGTTAAATACCCAATTAAATAGATAAATAATAATAAAAATAGCTAATAATTAGATAAAAATAAAATTAAGGCTAAATAGGTGAAATTAAGGTAATTAACTAGTATTTAAAAATATAAAATGATGGATTATTGAATTAAAATAGCATAAAAATGTACAATTAGACTATAATTGTAAATTTATTGTAATTATAGCTAAATAATGCCAAATTGGCTAATTTGTGAAATAATTTAATCCTAAAAATGGTATATTGAGCTAAGAAATATTTTAAAATTATTTGTAATACAATTTATGAATAATTGTTGGATGTAAAGTACTGAATAAATTAAAAATAATAATTTGTAAGTATGAAAAAAATGCCAATTATTATAAAAAGTGATTTTGAAGGTATATATTTAAATTTTAAAATAGTTTGAGGGAAAATTGGGTATCAACAATCAACTTCAATGACCTACTGTTTCCATTGATAAAAATGACAATATCATCTGCATAAGCAAATTAATCTGCGGACCTTTTGATTCATGGAGAAAGGAATAAAGTCGTTGTTGTTGTGTAAGTTGTTGAGTGACCTAGAGAGAACCTATGGTACTAATATAAAGAGTGATGGGGATAACAGATCACCTTGTTTCAGGCCGTGTAATGAAGAGACGAATCCATTTCTGGATCCATTAATAGAAACAGAATACCACACATTGGAGATAAGTCTCCAAATACTATTAATCCAAGCTTCGGAAAAGCCAAACCTTTTTAAGACCGCCACAAGGAAAGTCCATGACATTCTATTGTAGGCCTTAGCCATATCAAGTTTAAGAATAATCTTTCCCCCAGTATTCGTCTTGGATATATTATGGACAATTTCCTAGGTAAGCATAATATTTTTTGTGATTAGTCTACCAGAAATAAAGCCACTCTAGTTCTTGGACACCAACTTGTTTAATAGAGGATTGAATCTTCAAGAAATAATCTTGGAGATGATCTTGTTGGTGTAATTTCTCAAATTGATGGGCCTAAGATCAGAAAAGGTGGAGGGACTCCCCACTTTTGATATAAGATCCAAACATGTATGAGTATAAAATTTAGTCAATTTTTTCCATTGAAGAATTCTGCAAAAAAGTCCATGACATTCTGCTTGACAATATTCTAGCATATTTGAAAAAAAATTCCACTATAACCATATGGTCCAGCAGCACTATCAGGATTCATACTAAAGATAGCCTCTCTAACGTCATCTTCATTAGGCATGCTGTTAAGAAAGCCATTTTCCTCCTCTTTAATCAATTGAGGAATGCATTGCAGCAAATCATGATTCAAAGTTGGTTGTTTGAGGTTGAAGAAAGTGTTGTAATATTTAATTGCTGCTCTTGCAATTTTGTCTTCACCTTGAACCCATCTATTTATGTGATTCTTGATTTTGTATATTTGTAGCCTCTTTCTTTGTCTCTAAGCACATTGTGAAAGAATTTGTTATTGCAATTCCCATCTTTGAGCCATTTAATCCGAGCTTTTTGTCTTAGAAGAGAGTCTTGCATACCCAGCCATCTAACATATTATGCATGGACCTTGTTTAGCTCCCCCCTATAATGCTCTATGTTATTTAGGATGTCCAATTCTTCTAATGCTTGGACCTTGGCCTCCCAAATATTGACTTGTTCCTTACCATCACAAATAATATTCCTGGGCCATTGGCTAAGATTTTGCTCAGAGTTTTGACTTTACATTGAAGTCTCCACATCGCATTGCAATGAAAGTCATGTTCCAAGAATCTTGAACAACCTCCGAGAAATCTGTTTATTCTGTCCAAAAATTAAGGAACCTGAAATACTCAATAAACTCCTTTTTATCAAAGTGACACTTCATCAAAAGAGGTCGGTGGTCTGAACCCGTTTTAACCAGGTGCTTGACAGTGCAACTTTGAAACCTTTGGGACCATTGATCATTCACAAAATTCCTATCAAGTCTCTTCCAAATCCGTTTACTAGGTCTTCTGTTGTTGCACCAAGTAAATCTGGAACCTACAAATCCTTGATCAGAAAGGCCACAAGCTTCCATGGTACTAATGAAATAAAAGCACATGTGAGCTCTATGTGGTCTGCCACCAACTTCTCATTAGGGTCCATTACGGAATTTAAGTCTCCCCCAATGCACCACATACCATTGATTTGATTGCTCATATTTCAATACTATCTCTTAAGTATCTTCTTTCCATAGAAATGTATTTAGCATACACAGCAGTAATATAGCTATCAATGATCAAGTTGTCCTTGAAATGGAGAGTAATTTGTTGTTTATCATTGATCAAAATAGCTTCATGGTCTATGTGTTTCCAGAACAACCAGATCTTCCCATTGGAATCGACCAAGCAATGGGTGAAACCTAGAAATCTCCAGTATCCATCAATCTTGCACAGATTCAAAAAAGCTCAAAAATAACAATGAACATCACTTTGTTAATGTTGGCAATATTTTTAGTCTATGAATTTCCTTCTTAGATCTTACCCCCCTAATATTAAAAAATATTGTACTAATAATGAGATATTGGGGTGGTAGTTATCTTTTTCTGTTCTTCTACTTTGCAGGATGATGAGGTTCTTGCTTTATTCTTCCGTTCTATGTTTCTTTGTCTGCTTCTGCCTCTATTGTCTTTTGAATATTCTTCATTGTCAAAATCGTCTTTGTGTTGCATTTTTGTGAAGTTCTCATTTTGGTTTGTTCTTTCTTCCTTGGACCATGATGATCCAGTGTCTCTATATTGAAATTGTGCATATTTTTTGTTTTCATCAGGGGGTTTAGGTGGCTGGTCAACTGATTGTTCACCTCTAAGCTCAACAACCAAGTGTATAGATTCTTGATTTTTAATGCTTGAGGGTAAACTGGTGGACATATCAATATCATTAATTTTGTACGGCTTCTTGTTTGCGGTTTCCTCCTTATTTATAGATGATTGAATTGTATTCTCAATTTTCTCTCCACTATCCTTATTTTGCTGATTGTGTTGTTGTACTTCATTTTTTTCTTTTTTCGAACTAGTTTTCGCTTCCTGCACATGTTCAACAACCATTGTTTCCTTCCCATTTTTTTCTTTGCTCATCTTGGCAGCTTTCTTCAAATTTGTTGAGCTTGTGTAGTAGCAGTAACATTTTTTCCTTTTCTCTTAATGTGGTTACGAGAAGGCTTGAAGCTAATCTTTTCTTTCTTGGCATCTTCTTCTTTTTTGATTTTTTTTCTTGTCTTTGACTCTTGTCAATATGGCCTGCTCAATTTTTCCAGTGGTCATAGATCTTTTGTTCATGTTCTTTTTCTTGTGTTGTATACCCTTGGTCCCTCCTTTGTTATCGATAACTTTTCTAAACTCATTGTTATTCTACTGAATTTTCTTACTGCTTTCTTCTCCTGCTTGAATGAAGTTTGTTTCTTTAAGACTTGTCTTAACCTCTTTTGTTCACCGATCCTTTTCCTTTCTAGAACCTTGCAATTCATCATGTTGTGGCCAAGCTTTCTACAATGTTTACAATACTTTGGAACACTCTCATATTTTATTTTCTGAGTAAAGTCTTTTAGTGGAGAATCCTCATCTTGTGATCCAACACAAACACTTTCTATTTGAGGTTTAAGGAGATCATTTCGACTCTAACTTTAGCCATACTTGGTCTAGTTCGACCATAAGTGGCAGCATCCATAGCTAACAGTTTGCCAATTTCACTACATATTTGCTTTACATAATGTCACATAATGTCATGTGTGCATATTAAAAAGAATCCATGGGAGCAAAATCCATACCGGAACAATAGAAATATCTTCATCCGGCTTGAAATTCGGCGTCCATTTTTGAAGCCACATTTGCATTCCATCCACTTCAATAACCTGCTTGAACCAAATAGAATTGAGATCATCTTCATTAGTAAAATCCAAAAACACATTATAGTTGTCATAGATGCCGATCATAGTTATCAATTTGAGGCCTTGGCTTAAGAAATTTGCCTACATTCGTCTGCCATAATTTTATAATAGTCAGAAGCTTTGAAAATCACAGTCGATATTCCGTTGTGAGTGGTATGTCTCGCAGTAACTGATTCTCTAGCATGGTGGTTGTTGTTTGTTTGTTTGGGTTTTGCCATTGTGATTGTAGTCGCATAATCAGTTTTCCAGAAATTCATTCGACAGATGGATTCGCCGTAGATGGAGGGTTAATTTTCTTATCTATACGCGCCAGTGGGTCTCTGTCTGACGGTGCCATAGGGCGGCGCGTGTTGGAGACCAAAGGCGGACCTAAGTGTATGGTAGGGGGGTCACGGGACCCCGTAAACCTCGGATTTTTTTTTGTATATATATGTATTATTTGTATATATACCTTGAGAAGCATGTTTATATTTAATTAGGCACCCTAAAGCACAAAGGCCTGCTGGGGGCACTGGTCGAATGTGCTACTTAGCTTTGCTTCTGCATGGAAGGTCCTAAAACAATTTTCCTTTTTGCCTTAAATATTAACTGTAGCCCAAATTTTTCATTTATTTATTTCTTGCCTTTTTAGCATAGAATTTACCCCCCAACTTCCTTTTTTCTTTTAATTATTTTTTCAATTGTTTTTTTATTATTAAACCCCAATCTTAAAAGTTCTAAATTACTTCTCTCTTCCCTATTCCCAAATTCTATACCTAACTTCACCTCCTAACTCACTTATATATGTCAGTCATTACGTAAAGTTTGTTGACATCCGACGAGACCCAACATCTATTGGTAAAGTTCTCCACTAATAGTGTCCCCGTCATATTCAAATCATGGGTCCGTCTCTGTTGGAGACTCGCGTAAGGTTACTGTCTAGAAAGTAACGACTATATAATGTACGAAGAGCTCTTTTGACAGACTTACTGTCTACCGATAGGAACAATCTACTCTCAAATTTTATATATTATTGTATCTATGTGTTTTCGGCAAATTTCAACCGTACTCATTAAAGAAAAAACCTTTTTTCCCTAAGTTTCTTTTATTGTTATATATCACTGATAACTTTTTATGGCTATTTAATTTTTGCTAGCATAACTTAATGGCTAACAGCTGGTAAGTATTATATGTTTGTGGTTATTTCTGTTGTTTGCTCAAAAGGAAATTATTTACAAGGAATTAAATATTTTTAATGGTGTGAGATTTTTTAAGAAAAATCGTACCGGAACAAACAATATCACAGTATATTAAGAATATTGCTTTAGCCCAATATTTAGTGTCATGTTATTCTAGATTTAATCAAAGAGTACAATGAAAAACGTGAAAATTCAATACAGTTCTTGAGATGATCGAACCTAACCCCACATGTCAAAGGCTTTGGGAATCTAGAGATATGCACAGTTGACCTTTTAAGCTGCACTTTCCATTGACATGCTTCATCAAAAAAATAATTATGCCAGATATATAAATAAATTAAATTAAATAATAACATGGGCTGATTAGAATACTAGCTGGAGAGACAAATTTCAGAATCAGATGAACAACTGCAAATTATTTATACCGTTATGTCAAGCAGACATAGAAACAAAGTGAACAGTTCTGGTAACGTTGTTTCATGTAAAGACTAATATTTTTATCTTACCAAGGTACACCAAGACTTGAGCTTTTGTTCCGTGAGACCTCCTGCAATTAAAGGATTTCAGTTATAATACGTTTACGATACTGTAATAATTTTTTATATTAGTACCAATTGTAATATGGTAAATTATTATTTTTATTGACTTGTCAATTAATATTTATTATAGAGATAAATTATAATTACCTTATAAGTCATATGATTATATAAATATTTCTTATACGGTTAGTGTATAATTATTTTTCCCCTTTAAACTATTTTGCAAAAACTCCGGTTTCAACCCTTTGGATTCTTAACCTAGTTTTTACTATTTCGGGTCGTTTCGATGTAGTATGTTATTAGTTCTTTTTATAGATTACGCATCATTATTTTTTCAATACCATCTAATTATAAATTGCTGATTTGAAGAGGATTTTGTCGATGTGACAACACATTTTGTCTCTTTGTCGCCCTATCAAAACACCGAGAATATTGGCATATGTTATCTTAGATTCTCTCTCTATAATTTTCTTAGTACGTAGTTAGTATTAATAATACTCTCTTTTCAATTGCTGTTACTAACCTTTACAATAGTATAATGATGCTAGTGTGAAATTTTTATTAGTTTCTACCTATCATTACTTTATCATTGTCCCCTCTTTATGTGATTTTTGCATTGGTTTCCTGTAGGATCTTTCTATATTTTCATATCTACGGAAGACATCGTCACAAATATCTTACTTACTAATCCGTCATATAAATTTTATTTCAACTTTAGTATAACAATAGATGAATGAAACGGATCGAGAACTATGAGGTTTTACCCTTTAAAAATAGATTTTACATAAAACAAAATTATAATATAATTATCTTCCTAATCTTTAGGACATGAAAATCTACTGAAATTTTGATTGGAAAAAGCTTTCCTTATTTTGAAGTATACCTAAATTTTAGGACTTTAAAGTCAATAAATATTTTATCTTTAATAAAGTATTTAAAAGGTCAAATATTTGGAAGGTTAGTACAAAATTTGTATACGTTCATTTGAAGTGGTTAACAAGTAGAGTAATTTTTTGAAGAACAATTCTATTTACATTTAGTGTTTTCAACAATTTACATTAATTCACTCTCATTGAGTAGTAAGCCGATGTAAGAATAAAGTAAACACTACTAAATACATCGAAAAATAATATTTTACTCATGCGTTCTTCTATCTATCCAGTTACTATTATTAAAGCACAATACTCCAACAAGAAATCGATCTGACCTTTTTATTATTTAAAAAATAAATACCACATTTGACAATATTATTATTTAATTAGTACTTCCTATGAGTAGTATTTAGAACATTGAAATTAACTAAAATTTTGACTACTATATATTTTTTTTATTTGAACAATGTATAAGCTCATAATATTTAGAAATAATTAAATCCCAGTAAGAGTTTGCTTATGTTAGTTAAATAAGTTAATTTTCACAAGAATCATAATTTAAGAAATTATTATTTCATCTGAAATTGCATAATCCATGTCATATTAGAAGTCTTCGTCTTCAAGATGTGAAGAGACTCTTAAATTGATTTTTTTTCTCCACGTGCAAATAATGGTAAGATGAAAACTTTAAAATCAAATGTTACAGAACAGTTATTATTGGATTGCTAAACTTTTTGATGATCTAAGGTCTGGGTTGGGTTTGAATTATAAACTTGATAACGTGTTAATCTGTCTATGTTTTTATTGGATTGGGAGCTTTTGATTGATCTTTTTGTAGAAGATTTAAAAAAGATAAAAATATACCATGCTAAGTAACTGAAACGAAGAGATAAAAAATTAACCTAAAATGGACTGACATTTGAACCGTTCAATTGCATTCGTTTTGCCTCAAGGTGTCTTATTATACGTATGAGTTAGTCAGTATGATTATATTCCAGTGACCTACATGTTATTTCTTAAAAAGAAAATTGAAATATCCAGATAATGTACAATAGAAATTATGAGCATATTTAGAAATATTCACAAAGTACATGAATTAGTTTGAACAAAATAATAGATTTTACATCTCAAGATCATCCCAAAGAGGAGGCAACGTGTAAATTAAAAATGTTAGTAGCTTTATCGTACTCTTTTTGGACTAAATCATGGAAAACTATATTCTTTTATCTAACATTAACCCGGAATCATGTGTCACAATTATGGGATAGGCAAAAATGTAAAGAGACATTTAAAGTTGGTCCCATATGTCTATCTCACACTTCAATTTATCAGATGACTATATAGACACTTCAACCTAGGTGTGTCTCGTGGACGCCCCGAGCTGACATGGCAAAATGTTTGATTTTCACACAACTATGGGCGCATGAAAGCTCTTAAAATTATATATATATATTTTTTCATGTGGAGCCCACTTTCTTCATCCTTAATCAAGCAATAACGAGCACCACCCTTCTGCCACCACAGTCGTCGCCACCTTGGCAACCGACCTTCCTATCTCCACTATTTTCAGATCCAATTTTCATCGTCAAAAGATATAGCCAAAGAACATTCTCTTCGCCATCGTCCTCCATATTTTCTCCATGAGCGCCACTCGAAAACCACAAAAAATGCTGTGAACCACCACCATCTTCTCCGACCTATCACCAAAAATTTCAGTTCCTTCCTCCATTAACCCCACTTCTCCAAGCACCAATAGCGTCATGCATTACCACCAAAACGCTTTTACTCCACCATAACACAAAATACCGTATTAGCTCCAAAGTTATCCTCTAGTCCAGTCATCAAAACCACGATTTGTTTAAAAAAACTCAAAGCACCACCACGGTTGTTGTTTTATCTAATTTGCATAGAAACAATTGAGGTCATTTCTTGTTTTTAATTTCTATTTTGTTTGTGTTTGTGATATAAAAGTGTTTGGGTTTGTGATAATTAAATTTTTAATACACATTAAATATTTTTTCAATATTACATATGTCATTCATTGATTCGTTTGTCTGCCGCGTCATCCGCGGTTGTGTCTCACGCATGTAATCTGCCAGATTTGGGTGTTCACGAGACATATTTGTGTCAACTTGAAGTGTCTATATGGTCATCTGGTAAGTTGGAGTGTGAGATAGACATATAGGACAAACTTTAGGTGTCTCTTTATGTATTTTGCCTATAGGACATGATGTTAATGACTATGCGAGAGTATGTTTGTTATTTATGTTGCTAGCTAATGTTAAATATGTTAAAACTTATATTGTGGTTATGAGATTTCGTCTAATATCAATTGATAAACGAAAAAATAAATGAATGAATTAGACTGCAAAATAGATCGAATCAGTGTGTAAGCAAAGCCTCGACCTCGAATTGAAGTACCTTCGAGGTGGTATAATATGAACAGTAAAGAATAAAACAACTCTGATGTACAGTAAGTGGAGAAATAAGCAAGAAAGAAATAGTTGTATATATTTTTCTGAGTGAGCAATGATGATTACAAATGAATGGACTTCCTCTTTATATAGTAGAGAAATCATAATTAAGGTATACTTCTAATTACAGTAGGAAATCGTATAAACAGTTGATTAACCGCTATAAATTTGATCCATTCCGAGATTCACGCCACGATCCTCGACCAATCGGGAATTACACTTAAGTAACGGTCCAATGTATTTCACGATTTTACAAATATGAGCGAGATTATGTTAATTAGCCACATATAATAATTCTTAATTAGCTTCTTCCAAAGACTAACGAGACTTCCTAATTGAATTATCCCTAACCCAATCAAGAGATTAAGCACACCCGGATATGGCTACAAGTAGTTCAATCCTATTCTTAGGTAGAATCTATAAAATGAGGGTTAAAGCCTCAAGTTCTTGTTAATTAATCTTTTTCAACTCCACATTATCTTTCCAAAATTAATTCGAAGTTAATGGGTGAGTCCTAGGGTTAGCTAATCCCTTTGGAAACATTAAAGAACAAGAATAATTAAAGAAACAATAACTCACTTCATAAATAAATAAAAATCATTCAATACATAAGCACAACAAGGTATTTAGAGCCCGTTTGGATTGGCTTAAAAAAAATTGCTTTTCAGCAGAAATAGCTTTTAAGCCAAAAAGCAATAAGTTGGGATTGCCCAGCTTCTTGCTTTTGGCTTGTTTAAACTGTTTTTAACTTATTTTAAGCACTTTATGATTTTGCCAAACACTGATAGAGCTTAAAAGCTGATTTTGACCAACTTAAAAGTCGATCCAAAAACCCTCTTAATCCACATTTTAAACATGAATATTCCCATAAATAAGATTTAGTGTTGGAAATAAATACTATACACTTAAATATTCAATACAAAGCAAGGAAATGAAGAAATAAACTTAAATGGGTAAGAAATGCTTAACCACAAGCTTCAAATCTTCAAAACATAGGTCTGTGCGCAAACCCTAGCTTCCAAAACTTGTTCTCCTGAGCCAAAGATCTATTCTAAGATGTAAAGTTATCCAAAGTTGTAAAAGTTTTCTCAAAGTTTAATAAGATCTAAAATATCTGCTAGGTTGAGTCTTAAATGGTTTGAGGATAAAAAAAACGTGAAATTCCAAAATTGCCTAGAACTGCTCAGAAATTGTATTATGTGTTCGCGTCTATACACCTGCGATCACAGTGAATCATTTCCCCAGGTAGGGGATTGCATAGACTATCCCGCGTTCGCATAGGTCAGTTGACCAGCCGTTGACCAGGTCTTTAAGCTATGCTTTCGCATACCTTGCTTCGCGTTCGCATAGTATCCTTTTCATGGACTTATGCGATCGCATATAACCATCCGCGATCGCATAAAGTAAAACTGGCAGCAATCCATTTTTCTCAATTTTTACACATTTTGACTTGTTTTCACCTGATTTTTTCACCATCGCCTCTAAATCACTTGACACCTGAAATATGCCAATAAACCTCAATAAATGCCTTAGTTTTTCAATAAAATTATACAAAAAACTAAGTATTAAGAGGAGATAAGTTGGTAAAATATCAACTTATCACTTATGAACAAAAACAAGAACTTTGAACAACTTTTATAAACAGAGAGAATATAAGTATATTTTCTTGGTATGCGTGTTACAATGTTTATAATGAATTATTAGCTTCCCTTTTATATAGTAGGGGTGTTTTACCCTAGGTATTTAAGAAAGGTAAAATCTTCTTTTTCGCTAATCATTGATTTTCTGTCAGGCCGAGATTCACGCCGTGATATCCGGTTGGGCACGGATATCATGGCGCTTTGTTATTCGTGTGTGATCATTTGGTAATGCTCCCCGAAGTCTTGAACTCGAACCAGACTCGTGAAACATGGTCCTGATAGCTCTAAAGGCAGGTATTTTACTCGAACCCTGATACGAGAGGCTCTTGGTTTTAATTCCAATTCTTTACCGTCATGTTTCTGCTCCGTTTGCCTCACCAAAAAACAGGGATGCTTATTGAACTCGATTTTACTCGTATACACTAGCAAAGCTCATCCACATTCTTCTACTACAATGAGCTAACTAGGATAGAAACTGATTGCCTCACGCCAAGCCTCTTTTCCAGACTGCCTCTGACAAAGGTGTTTATTTTCACCGATAACATAAATTTATAATGGATAATATTTTAAATATAGAAGGCAGGAAGTATTTGCATTTTCAATTGTTAGAAGCAAACAAGAATAGATTTGACAAACGGAGTCTGGAGCACTTTATTGTTGTGTTGAAGCATTATATTTTTGTTGAAACACTTGTCTCTAATTACTTTTATAGAGGTACTTTGTCGTCATTGTTGGACGTACCTCTTTTGAGCAATTATTTCATGAAGATTTAATATGTGACAGGTAGGATGCACTGATTACTCCTAAGTTGATCTCATAAATAGATATGACAAAGACCAAAATCTAGAAAAAGAAGAAAAAAGATCCCAGAAAATCTATCTAAGTGGGATTAGAAAAACCTGAATCTACTAATCTAGAACCGTGCTAATTAGTAGGTTTGGGGTATTAGCCCTAAGGATTTCGTGAATAAAAAATTCAGAACGAAATCAAGGAGATCCTCTTGTCTAACCCCACAGATAACAATTGAGTAGGGTTTCTTTCCATAAGATAAATAGTCATTTCTAAAGCATATTTTCTTCGCACATTTGCATTTAAGCTCTTGTGGGCCAATAATCTCCACTCTTCTACTAGAAAACGATGAAATTATATCTAGGAAACAAAAGTCATATAGATTCTTATACTCTATTTATCATATCTTACTTTATGTCATTCTTAACATAATAATTAAATAATCTTATGTGAGTTGTATATAAAGTAAATAAAAAAACAAATTTGCTTTGTAGTTTAACATATATTCTAGGACTAGTTCGTTCATTATTGGACCCATAATATGATATCATATGGTCTGTGTACTGTGTCCTGCTTAGGCCAAGTGGAATATATATGTCTCTGTGTTCAGTTGCTTTCCTTCTTTCTTGCATTGCTTTAATTTCGTTTCAGAACTGTAGAGGTATAAAGTTTCCTACTGTTTGGAAATACGTCAAGAAGGAATAAATGTTCTTGATAAGCACCGCCTAACTGCGTCATATTCAACCGAACTAGTACTTCAGGGTCGAATTATATATTATATATAGGAAAGACGAGATGGAATTACTATTGAGTCTTCGAGGCGCTGAAAGCAAAGCCCTAAGATTGATCTGATTCCTCCTATTGAGTCGGTAGATCAGATTGAATGAGGGATGGAAGAATGTTTCGTATTCGAATTATTCGCAGGGCTACACGACGGTGGAAGTAGAGTGTTATATATTTATATATATATATATAAAATCTGGGATTGGAGTTAGATTTACATTTCAAAATTTACTGTCTCATTTCAGAATCATAGCATCTAATTAGCTAGCGTTTCACTATAAATTCTCAAATTTGTTTTGAAAAATTTATTTTGGGTGAAGTTTGACTTGAAGATGAAAATTTAATTGGACATACGTTTTGAAAATATATTTTGGAAAAACATGTGTATTACGAGGGATTTGACCCAAAACCAGCTATTGAGCTGGTTTTGGGATTTAAGATTTGGGATTTTACCAAAATACAGACAAAATTTATGGCCAAACATGTGTTTGCCAAATAAAATCCAATTTTATTTTTGCAAAATCTATGACCAAACGGGTCCTAAGACTGACCTACAACTCTTTGAGCATTCTTATGAGTTGAGACTAATTCATCTGAAAATTAAAAATGTCGGAGGTGACGTACGATAAGATTTCATTATGCTTCTCTGGCAGTAATCTAACAAATATCCAAGGAAAAAACCCATATTGTGATTGAAATGGCATTTAGGTCAAATAACATTGATCAATTAGATGAAAAAATTTATTTAGTGTTCCTTGCACAATATTATGGATAAACAAGATTAACATTTTAAAGTGATAATGTTTATTTTTGTAAGTTTCACAGCCGAAGTATCAATTGGCTGAATTGCACTGCAATTTGCAAAGGAAGTGTTAAGACCAATTTGTATAATATATGGTTTAATATATAATCATTCTTTTAGATCCATTACCTTTTTACTATCGTTGTCACATTATGAACTAATTCACACGATTTTTTCTCAAATGAATCATAATTTTAACACCTGCAATTAATTGTATCTCGTAAAATATTTCATTAAAAAATCAATACCTGAAATTAATATATATTTTTTATGTTTCAATGATTGGTTACTCTGGTTGGAGTCATATTGTGGGACATGAAAGAAAATAAAGGGGCCAGCAGAGCAAAAAGTTCTGCTTGATTGCCAACAAAAGCATGAAACGTATGCTATTATAACCGAAAAGTGCTATACAATAAATTAAGAGCCACATAGCATTTATATGAAGTCACTGTTCTTTATCCAGAGTCTCATGCACGGACCATAAGGTGCTGTTGGGAAAAGATAGATTAAATATAAGGCATAAATCATAGGTATATACATATATATATATATATATATATATATATATATATATATATATATATATATAT
Organism: Nicotiana undulata; assembly: GCA_005239495.1. Lineage (NCBI taxonomy): Eukaryota > Viridiplantae > Streptophyta > Magnoliopsida > Solanales > Solanaceae > Nicotiana > Nicotiana undulata. The sequence continues at coordinate 15,276 of ML270315.1, read as the reverse complement.
ATATATATATATATATATATATATATATATATATATATATATATATATATATATATATATATATATATATATATATGTGTGTGTTTACCCTTAAAATCGGATAACAATTAAATTTATAAGTGGTTTTAAGAATACGTGAATTAATTCGATACAAAGCGATAAAGTAAGTCAATATTGAACAAACAAAGACAAAATAAATTCAAATCACACGAGTAGGATAGTTCCAGCCTTAGTGAAATAGTCACCCTCGATTCGGGCTCACCACAACCTGCACTAGTGGATGAGAGAAAGAGCTAATAACATAGAAAATGATAATGTATTGCTTTGGAATGCGTGTTATAGTACCCTTCATGAATAATTAGACCCCCTTTATATAGTTGGCGAGTCCTACATTAGGTACAACTCTATAAAAGGTAAAAAAAAAACTCCTGATTAACTGATAATCGGTTCCTTATCGACACGTGTTGAGATCCCCGCCGTAATATCCAGCTGGTCACGGATATTTCAGCCTTCTGTTGGTTATGTTTGATTGTCGATAATATTCTTTGAAGTCGTTCGAGGTTAGGACCGACTCTAGAACCATGACCAAGATATTCTCTAGGACAAGCGTCGTGCCCACGGTTCTGTCTCGATGGGACTTTTGGCTCGATTTCGGTCCCTTGCCATCATATCTCGAGCCTGGCTTATCTTGTCGTAGGTTGAGGTTAGGGGTGGGTATAATACCGCCCAACTGTGAATTTAGGTTTAATCGGTTATTCGATCGGTGCACATTTTTTAAATTATTAAATTTTAATTTTTCGGTGCGGTTTACGGATTTGGTTGTTTCGATTTTCGATTAAGCTGAAAAACCGTACTTTTCTGAACTTGACTGCAGATTTTACGCTATCTCGTGGAAATATACTTGTTCATCCCTTGGCTGGAAATTTAACAGGGAACAGAACCCCCTTATTTTCAACAACCATCCCCAAGGGATAAAAAGAAGAGTCAGCACAATGTTGTCTTCCAAAGTTTCTCTCAAGTCGTAGCTTTAACGGAAGGAGGAGTAGAATGAGTCCTGCGCGTAATGTTGGCTGATGACAAAAGCTGTCTTTCTTAAGGTATGTGTATATGTGCATGTTCATCAGGAATTCTGAGACTTTAAGGTATAGAATGTGACCATTAATGGTCAGTAAAACTTAATGGGATTTAAGTCTGGACTTCTAATTTACATTGATTTGTTAAGTAATAAGCTGAAAATCCAGCAAAGCTGGATCCATTGTAAATTCATCTTGAACCGTTAATAACCGAAAAACTAAACCGAAAATAACCGAACATTGAAAAAATCGCACCGAACCGTAAATACTTTGGTTTGATTTGATTATTAATATTGCAAAACCGAAAATCGATAAATCGAACCGCACTTTCATAATAACCAACCGAACAGACCGACGCTCACCCTAGTTGAGGTGTACCATGAGCTCGATTTTACCCGTATAAAATATACTATCTTGAATTGATGAAAATTGCTGCTTTGGCCAGAGTTGCTAATTGCTTACTCTCTCGTATAATAATACTCATTCGAACCATTATCTCAAATTTGGATGAGTTCTCTCGAACTAGCTCGGTATCCGGCGTAATTTTACGGCTGGTAAATTAACTTTTACTTTATTGGACCTGAGTCATTAAATTATTTTTTAACAAAAGAATAATACAACTTTGTCATACAATTACATAAAGTCACTAAACTATTTTCTTGCATAAAAGAATTACTTATTTTGCCAAAGTATCATAGAAAGTCAGTAAACAAGATATTTTATAACCAAAAAAAATCATTCAACTTTGCTTAAGTATTATATAAAATGTCCATTATGTTTACTCCTAATGACTCTTTGTAATACTTAGGCAAAGTTTGAATAATTTTTTAGTTATAAAATAAGTTTAGTGACTTTAATGATACTTAGGTTGTTTACCCTTCAAATCGGATAATAATTAAATTTATACGTGATTTAAAGATACGTGATATAACTTGATACAAATTAAGAAAACTAATTAATACTGAATTTGACGATAAAAGAAGAAATGCAAACCACACAAATCAAACAACCTTGGCCCTCGAGTTCGATCACCTTAAACCAAAGGATGTCTCCACTGATGTATGAACAGAATAACATGATGATAAAAGTTAGAAAATGACAGTATATTGCTTAATGTTGCGTAATGTGATGTGTTTTACAAATAATCAGACCCCCTCTATATTGTAGGGGAGTCCTACTCTTGATATAATTCTATATGAGGTAAAAAAATCTCATGATTTGCTAATTAATCGGCCTATCCTTGATACGTGGCGAGATTTCCACCGTGATATACAACCTATCGCGGATATTTCATTTTCTATTATTCGGCTTGAGAAATTTTCCTCGATCTCACCTGATCTCGATTTTGTTCGGTCCTGGGGTCTCGAACGATATAACCTCGCACCTCAGTTCGATATAATTCGAGGTCGAACCTTAACCTATCATATTCTAGTCTCGATTAGTCACACAAGGGGCGGGCCCAGTTTTGACCGTATACAGATAGTCCCCTCATTTCTCGGAGAAACGATAATGAGAAATGATCTGAACTTCTGAATCCCGTCTCGATGGGCCGTGATGTAAGCGACGAACGGTCACTGGGACACCCGACTATTATGTAAGCGACATACGAATACCGAAACATCCTGTCAGTCCAGTTATCAAGGCATTAAATGCCTGTCAGTTGCTGGTCGACCATTACGGGTTCTGAACCATCATCAGCAAGCTATAAATACCTAACTTTCATTCATTCAAACTTTACGTTCAAAGATCCTCCTATTCTTGTTCTTCAAATATCCCTTTGCGTAGCAATTCTTGCACCCAAATTTCTTGAACTTCTAGCAAACCGCATACCTTCCTAATTTCCTTTTCTTCTGTTCTACAATGGCGAAAACTTCTAAGATTGTACCGCAAAAGGAGTCCGCCTCTTCATCACGATCCGCCGGCGACGGAGCTGCGGCAGAACCTCACCCTGAGGAGTTCGTTCCAGTAGGGTTCCCAACCATTGCCAATTTTAAGGTTGAAAAGACTTCCTCAGTACTGGGTCGATGCGAGTCGGTCTTAAGGTACATATGCACAATCACCGATGATCTCCTCACCAAGGTTAAAGAAGATTGCAACTGGGCCAATAAGCATGTGGTGGTGCCTTCGCCCGAGGAGTCGATCACTACCCACGTGGAGGGTTTTCTAAGTGTTTACACTTACCCCTTCACGTTGGGTCCCTTAGACCCGATCATCATTGCCTTATGCAAGAGGTACAACGTGACTCTTAGCTAGATTCACCCTTCCTTCTGGAGAATAGCGATTCTTCTTTGATTCTTTGAAAACAAAATTGAGGGGCGTCCCTTCACCCTCGATCATCTTATGCGCCTCTACAGTCCCCAACTCTATCGAGGGGGGCTAATCAAGCTTGCTTACCGGGCCAGTAGGATCCCGTACTCGATTATAAATGAGGCTCGGGACTGAGCCTGGATGGGCCATTTTGTTCGAATAAAGACTTCAGGCCTGATCCCTGCCGAGGACATGTCATTTCCCGAGAAATGGAACATGAAACGTAAGTATTACTTTGCTTTGAAGATTTGATCTATTGTTTCTCCTCTTAACTCATTTCTTATCAGTATTTTTGGTGTTGCAATTGTGGCCCAGATGCCGGACGTGGTCCCTCAACTCAAGTAATGGGTCGAGGATCTTGTTTCACAGAGACCATACTCTGAGCGTGCTTGGATGGAATTATTGAAGGGTCCGTTGGAGGCCCGTAATCATGGTAGGTTTCCTTTTCTGGTTCAGTGCGGTTTTGACTTTCTCCTTGTGTTGTTGAATTCTTATCTATTTTCTTTTGTAGGTATCCCAAATGACGTTGCTATGAGGCCTCCATTCGGTGATGAGGATGTGCCTCTCAAGTCCTCTGCTCCGAGGTAGGGTGATAAAAAGAAGAGAAAAAGGGCCCCGAGTTCCTCGAACCCGGAAGGAAAAAACCGAAGAAGAGGTTGCGCAAGCCCAAGGGAAGAAGAGACTGATATCAACCATTGCGGATGAGTCCGAAGAAGAAGAAGAGAAATCCAAGTTGGTGGACCGCGTGCGGGCAGGTGTCGTGATACAAAGGCCCTTCGAATCAGCGAGTGCTGAAATTGACCCATATCGACATGAGGAGGTTAATGAGGGAGTTTTAGCCGAAGTTCTGAACCAGAAGGGGGTGAGTCCACTCCGGTCCAAGCTAGGGGGTCGAGAGAGAGAACAGGGCAGACGCTTCTTGATAAGAGTAAGGTGCCCTGAGAGATGAGCTTGGGGCGATCGACATTACCGGGTCCCCTCAGATTTCAGACGCCATGATTCGTGAAGCTGGTATGTTAGAAAGACGTTCTTACGAGGGGCCTCAAGGAGCGACTGATATCAACCATTTCTTGGATGGATTAGAGTCCACTGCCTCAGAAGATGTCATCGGGCTAGGTGACTTGCCGGTGCCAAGGAAGGTACTGTCCTCGGGTGCCATTAGGTCTTCATCGAGCCCAAAGTTGGTGGATCGATTCTTGGCCCCAAGTGTTAACCCTGATTACAGGCAGTCAACAACTTCCTCTGTCCCAGAGGATGCTCGGATTTTCTCTGCCCCCGTGGGGGTTTCTAGCTACCTCAATTTCTTGGTGACCGAAGAGGACCAGGTCGTGATGGACGTGGTGGAACCGCCCTGCCTATTCAATAAGGCCCAACATGCTTTGAATCAGGTAACTTCGAGTGTCACTTCACTTCTTATTTTAAAAGAGTCGACCAAGGCTCAGTGGGCTGCAAAAGAGAAGACCTCGGTTCAGGCCAAGAGTATCGAGGAGCTTCAATCTGATCTTAACTTGGTTATTTCTGGCCAAGAGATACTGGCCACGGAGCTCGAGGCGGCCAAATCTGAGGTGGTCGTGGCCAATACCAAAGCTGATGCTAAAGTGGCCTAATTCAATGTCGATGTCGAGGCTATCCAGGCACATGACAAGAGCATGGTGGATCATGTAAGGTGGGAAGCTCTAAGGGATGCCCTCGAGGAAGTCCACGCTCAGGGCTTTGACATATTGGCGGAAATCGTGAATGCCAAGGTAGAAGAAGCTAGGGCCCGGAAGTTGGCTTTTCCCGAGGAAGGCTCCAAGAGCTTATCTGAATCTGAAGGTAGGGAATACTTCGAGGATGAAGACGCTTCCCCCGATGAGGACCAGGCCACTTAGGTCTTTTGATGTTTATATTTATGCTTTTTGCAGTTTTTTGAGGCCGTTTTGTCCATTGTACATTTCTACACCGGGCCATTCTGGCCTTTATAAAAAGATTATATATACGAGGCTTTCTTTCCCTTTTGGCTTTCAAATTTTCCCTTTGATTATTTACGTGTATTCATAAGGGCCGAAACACCTTAACGTAAAATAATTTAGGCTATGTCCGAAAGTTCAAACAAACCTTGTTTTTGCCTTACTTTTTTTAAGGCGTCTTGGGGGTCCAGTGTTGTCGGAACCTTTTCCCCAAGCAGGTAGCCGATATTGTAGTTTGCCGAGGGTAGCCTTTAGAACCGGTTGTGAAAGTTTTTCTTTTTTGAAGGCCTAGTTTTTGTTACGGGTTTCGAACGTCTCTGAGTAGTGTTAAATCGGTCGTAGCCTTTTAATTCAAGAGCCGCCCATTGGACTTGTTTTCCCGAGCTATCCGGGCTTGCCCAAGATAACAGTCCCCGAGTGGGGTGGCCATGGCCTTTAAAAACTGAGGAGTTGCCTAATAGGTCTTATGCCCCCGAGGCCTAGTGACTTGGGTTGGCAGTCCCTGAGTGAGGGAGTGGTCGTTCGTACTCCGGTTATGGACTGCCCTTGGGCTCGTTATTTTTAGGAGATCGGAAGTACAAAACTCTTTAAAGGATATAAAGAAGAAAATTTTAAAACATAAGATGATTTCAAGGAAAGTACTTCTCTTTATTCTTGTGCGAAATAGTCATACATGCGTACATGTTTTATGACAGGGCTCAAGAAATCTATGTGGGCACGGTTTGTTTGACCATTTTTCCCTTACAATAAATCCTATCTATCGAGACCCTTCCTTTACGAAATAATTTCCTCGCTAAAGTTTCATATCTGAGGGTAATAACCTCCCCCCGCCCCCCAGTATTTGAGGTTGATTGTAGAGGAACCTCGGATATTGTTGAAATGATCTTCAGTACCGATTCATAATCGGACGTGATTCTAAGTTAGCACGATATATTGTTGCTTCATTAAAAACCTTGCCTAAAAACCCATTTGGGACAAAATTGGTCTAAGGAAAAAGGAGTGCAACGCGTGATTTCAGACCTAACGACTTCGTGACGCTTCTTGTTGATCATTTGCAAGTGTTAGTTCGAAATAAAAAGAAATGAAATAGGGTCGTACCTTAGTAGTAATACCATTTTAGGTGAGATATATTCCAATTGCTCGGTAGTTGTTCTCTGTTTATCATTCCGATCTTGTAGGCCCCTTTCCCAGTGACCTCGAGAATCTAGTACGGTCCTTCCCAATTAGGACCTAATTCCCCTCGTTCGGATTTTGGGTATTTAGGGTGACTTTCCTTAGCACTAAGTCCCCGACATTAAAGTATTGAAGGTTGGCTCTTCGATTGTAGTACCCCTCGATTCGTTGTTTTTGGGCAGCCAATCGAACAAGAGCAGCTTTACGCCTTTCATCCATTAGCTCCGAGCTCATATTCATGGACTCATCATTTGACTCCTTTGTTGCATATCGATATCTTATACTTGGCTCCCTGAATCGACCGGAATTAGGGCTTCGGCGCCATAAACTAATGAGAATGGAGTAGCCCCGGTACTGGTCTTCGCAATCGTGCAGTATTCCCAAAAGACTTAGGGTAAGATCTCCTTCCATTTCCCTTTGGCGTCGGTTAACCTATTCTTAAGGTTTTGGATGATGGTTTTGTTGGTCGATTCGGCTTGCCCGTTTTCACTAGGATGATAAGGTGTCGATAAGATTCTTTTATCTTATGATCTTCGAGAAACTTGGTCACTTTGATTCCGATGAACTATTTCCCATTTTCACACACAATTTTGGATGGCATTCCGAACCGACATATGATGTGGTCCCAAATGAAGTTGATGACTTCTTTCTCCTTACCCTTCTCGTATGCATGTGCTTCAACCCACTTAGAAAAATAATCAGTCATAAATAAGATAAATTGAGCCTTACCTGGTGCCCATGTAAGAGGGCCAACACTGTTCATTCCCCACTTCATGAGTGGCCATGGCGACAAGACTGAATGCAGCAGTTCCCCGGGTTGGTGAATCATCAGAGCATATCTTTGGCATTTGTCACATTTTCGAACAAATTCCTTCGCATCTTTCTCCAAGTCGATCCAGTAATAGCCGGCTCTGATTACCTTTTGAACCAGTGATTCGGCACCTGAATGATTTTCACAAGTTCCCTCGTGAACTTCCCTCAGAACATACTCAGTATCTCTCGGCCCCAGACATATTACTAGTGGACCATCGAACATTATTCTGAATAAGGTTCTGTCTTCGGACAAGGTGAAGCAGACTACCTTTGGGCGCAGTTCCCCTCGATTCTTTTGGATCTGAGGGAAGTTTCCCGGTCTTCAAATACTATACGTATTTATTTCTCCAATCCTAGGTTAAGCTAATGGATTTTATCTCGGTGTGACCACTGACCTCATGAGTTACACAACGGCCCCTGAGTTGAGCTCCTCATACTTGACGACGACCCTAAGTTTGCGAGGGCATCGACCTCGCTATTTTTATCTCAAGATACGTGCTGCAAAGTCCATTCTTTAACTCGATGTAAAGTTACTTATAACTTATCTAGGTACCTTTGCATTTGTTCTTACCGGACTTGGAATGTTCTATTAACTTGATTCACCACAAGGAGGGAGTCACACTTAGCTTCGATCACCCCCGCCCCAAGCTCTTAGCTTGTTTGAGACCTGCAGTCATAGCCTCATATTCGGCCTCGTTGTTACTCAATTCACAGTTCTAATAGATTGTTTAACCATGTTGCCTATGGGCGGCTTTTGTATGATGCTAAGTTCTGACCCCTTACATTTGATGCACCGTCCATAAAGAGGGTCCAGATTCCCGAGGACGTTCTTGAGTTTACCAACAACTCTCTTTCGACCTCGGTATTAGAGCCGACGTGAAGTCAACCACGAAGTTTGCCAAAATTTGGAATTAATGGATGTTCGATGTCAATATTCAATATCATACCCACTGATTTTTACGGCCCATTTGGCCAATCGTCCCGAAAGCTCGGGTTTATGAATTATATTTTTCAATGGGTAAGTTGTCACAACACATATAGGGTGACATTAAAAGTACGATTTCAGTTTCCTAGAGGCGCTTAACAAAGCAAGCACCAATTTTTCTATGTGGGGATATCTAGTTTCGGCCTCACCCAAGGTCCAACTAACATAATAAATCGGATATTACGTACCTTGTTCTTCCCGAACTTGGAATCCACTTACTGCTATCTCCGATACTGCCATATATAAGTGTAATTGTTCATCTGCCCTCGGCGTGTGAAGCAGCAGCGGGCTAGAAAAGTACCGTTAAAGTTCTTCTAAGGCTCGTTGGCACTCTGAAGTCCATGTGAAGTTATTTTTCTTCTTCAGCAACGAGAAAAATTGATGACTCTTATCGGAGGACCTCAAAATGAATCGCTCTAGGGTGGCTATTCGCCCAGTTAGCCTCTGCACGACCTTCACGTTGTCTACTACCGTGATATCCTTGATAACTTTGATCTTGTTGGGTTTGATCTCGATTCCTTGGCTGGATACCATAAATCCAAGAAATTTACCTGACCCGACTCCAAATGCGCATTTTTTCAGATTCAACTTTATGTTGTACTTATTTAATATACTAAAGGTTTCCTGCAAATGTTCAAATGGTCCTCTGCTCACAGGGACTTAACTAACATATCATCAATGTAAACTTTCATGGATTTCCCTATTTGTTCATCGAACATCTGGTTTACTAGGCGTTGGTAAGTGGCACCGGCATTTTTAATCCAAATGGCATTACGTTATAGCAGTATGTGCCATACTTAGTGATGAACGGGGTCTTTTCCTGATCATCTGAGTTCATTTTTTGTTTGTACCCAGAATAAGCATCGAGAAAATTGAGGATCTCGTGGCCGACCATGACATCGATCATGCGATCGATGTTAGGAAAAGGAAAATAGTCCTTGGGGAATGCTTTATTTAAATCCTTGTAATCCACACACATTCTTAGTTTATTCCCTTTCTTAGGAACTACTACTACGTTTGCTATCCATTCGGGGTATTTAACTTCCCGGATGGACCCTATTTTAAGAAACTTAGTTAACTCGTCTTTGATGAAACCATGCATCTCGGGCTGGGGTCTCCTTTTCTGCTTCAGCGGACGGAATTTCGGGTCCAAGCTCATTTTATGGGTGGTGATCTCCGGTGGGATCCCTATCATGTCAAGATAGGACTAAGAAAAACAATCTATGTTAGCTATAAGAAATTGAATAAGTTTTTTCTTGAGCTCGCGAGTTAACCCCGTGCCCAGGTATACCTTTCGATCGGGTAGATATTCGATCAGTATGACCTACTCCAGCTCTTCGACCGTTGATTTGGTAGCGTCGGAATCATCGGGGACTATGAAGGATCGAGGAACCCCATAATCATCGTCTTCATCAGTCCCCTGCTTATCTAGTTGGGTCGAGGCCGACGTTTGTGATTGCTATTTGGCTTCATGTTTTGCTTTTGAATCTCATTTGTCGATGAGAGTTATGTTGAAATCACTTCATCAACGGAAAACATTTCCTTCGCGGCGGGCTGCTCCCCATAGATTGTTTTGATCCCCTCTGTTGTTGGGAATTTTAACACCTTGTGAAGGGTCGAGGGCACAACCCTCATGTTGTGTATCCACGGTCTCCCGAACATGGCGTTATATCTCATGTCCCCTAATATCACATAAAACTTGGTCTCTTGGATGGTCCCGGCTGCGTTCACTGGCAATGTTATTTCCCCCTTAGTAGTTTCACAAGCCATGTTGAATCCGTTTAGCACTTGATCTGCGGGCACGATTTGGTCCTTTAGGCCGAGCTGTTCTACGACCCTTGATCGAATGATGTTGACTGGACTACCTGATCAATTAACACACGTTTAACTCGAGTTTTATTCATGAGTACAGATACTACCAATGCATCATTATGGTGCTGCATGATTCCTTATGTGTCCTCGTCATTGAAAGACAAGGTTCCTTCTGGTACATAGTCCCGAGTTCGTTTCACCCTCGTGATTGACACCTTGGTGCATTTTAACATCGACCTTTGGGGAACATTGACCCTCCAATAATCATATGAATGACGTGTTGAGGTTATTCTTGATCGTTTTGTTTATTGGTATCCCTGTTTCAGAAATGATTCTTGGCTCGATCACTCAGAAACTCCCAAAGGTGCCCGTCATTGAATAACTGGCTACTTCTTCTCTCAATTGTCGACACTCTTCCACTCTATGGCCATGGGTTCCATGATATTTGCACATTTGGTTGGGATTTCTCTGGGTTGAATCGGTCTACAAAGGTCGAGGCCATTTGGTATCTTTGATACTTCCGATAGACGATATGATGGCCGATGCGTCAACATTAAAGTTATATGCTGATAATCGTGGTGCTTCTTTAGGTCCGATAGACCTGTCGAAGCCATCCTTGATCATGAGCCCTCAAGAGCTCTGGCCTCGTTCATTCCTCCTTTCTTTTCGTACAGGATTTTGCCCATATATGCAGCTCCTACGATCTCCATTATACGATCAGTACCGATCCTTGTTCAACCTTGTTTCTCGATCAATGTCCCTTTTGATTCTATCAATAGGCCTGATAGGATAAACAGACCCGGAAGGAGCCCCAAGTTGGTCATCTTTGACACTAATCTATGATTGATACCGATTATGCACATCGGCTCAAGTAACAGCCGGGTATTCTACCAAATTCTGCTTCAACTACTACGAAGCCACTGAGCTTCGTACATTGATTCCTTGGGTGAAATCTTGAATAGCCCAATCATCGGCGAACGAACCAGATCCATTCTACAAGAGGCTGTTTTAAGGGATTGAACCTGTGACCTTCTGGTCACATGAAAACAACCATACCAGTTATGCCACGACTCCCCATCTAAATAATGCTGCTAGAGGGAATCGAACCTTGGAGCTCAAGGACAAGACCAACTTATTACCTAGCCAGATCTATTCGAGAAAAAAACCCAGATCCATTCATTCCATTTGGAACCGAGACACGAACTCTTTGAGCATTGTGTTGTCCTTGTGCCTTACCCTGAAAAGGTCCGATTTCCTCATTTCGACCTTGATGGACCCATCGTGCTCCTTTACAAAAGAATCCGCAAGCATAGCAAATGAATCAATAGAATTAGGTGGTGAATTGTGGTACACTATCATAGCTCTCTTTGACAGGGTCTCCCCGAATTTCTTTAGCAAGACAAATTCGATCTTGCCATCCTCTATATCATTCCATTTAATAACATATGTGTAAGAGGTGACATGCTCGTTTGGGTCGGTCATTCTATTATATTTAGGAATCTCGGGCATGCGGAACTTCTTGGGAATTAGTTTGGGAGCCGCGCTCGGGGGGAAGGGTTTTTGCACGAACTTTTTGGAATCCAGACCCTTCAGTATTGGTGGTGACCCCGGGATTTGATCGACCCTGGAGTTGTAAGTTTCTACACTCTTGTCGTTTACCTCAATCTTCTTTTCCCCCGACTCAACTCGTTTTTTTAGTTCTTCGAGCATTTTCATGATTGTGGGATCGGCCCCCGATTCATTCTCGTTCGATTTCCTTGAAACTGATTCGATCCTGTGGACAACTTCCTGAGACGGCTCGCGCTCGATCCTGCTTGGTGGGTGATTCTGGTTTTGGAGTTGGGCTATCACTACTTCTTGAGCCTGCAACATTTCGAAGATCACCTGTATGCTGATCCTGCCCTCTTCTCTGCCATGTGTGCTTTGAGTGGCTGATTGAACATCCCTACGGATGCTGCTCTCAGGATCGACGACCAGATTTGCATTGATCGTTGCATGCGATCTGACGTCGATTGGATCTACAGCCGGAACTCTAATAAAGGCCTACTAGAGGTGTGTCGTTCCCTGATGCTATGTTATCATTTTCATCGTGGTGACCGAAATCATTGTCCACGTGTATGGATGTGACTGAGAGTTCGACATTTTGATCCTGGAATCAAAGATACTCAAAAGAACAAGTGTAAAATAGTGTGTGTTATGAAAGTTTGTACCAGATAATCACTATTATCCTTAGCCCCATGGTGGGCGCCAAACTGTTTATCCTTCAAATCGGATAACAATTGAATTTATACGCGGTTTTAAGGATATGTTATATAACTTGACACAAATTAAGAAAACAGATTAATATTAAATTTGACGATAAAAGAATAAATGCAAACCACACAAATCAAACAGTCTTGGCCTCGAGTTCGATCACCCTTAAACCAAGGGATGTCTCCATTGATGTATGAACAAAATAACAACAACAACAGTAACAACCCAGTAAAGTCCCACTAGTGGGGTTTGGAGAGGGTAGTGTGTACGCAGACCTTACCCCTACCCCGAAGGGGTAGAGAGGTTGTTTCCGAAAGACCCTCGGCTCAAAAGAACAAAAAGACAAAAGGAGACAATATCAGTATCACCACAGAAATCATAAGAAAAATAGGAACAACATGAAATCCAGAAGAAAGATGCAAAGCAAAAGCGATAGCTAGTAAATAAGTCCGTCACTGAAAAGCGAAATAGTAAGACACGACATTGCCACTAGCTAACTTAGACAAAAACCCTACCAGACTAGACTAACAACGGTACAAAGTAAGGCAAGACTCAACTACCTCCTAACATACAACCCTAATACTCGACCTCCACATCTTCCTATCAAGTGCCATGTCCTCGGAAATATGAAGCCTCACCATGTCCTGCCTGATCACCTCTCCCCAATACTTCTTCGGTCGCCCTCTACCTCTTCTCGTGCCCACCACAACCAACCACTCACAACTCATTACCGGGGCATCTGGGCTCCTTTTCTGTACATGCCCGAACCATCTGAGCCTCACTTCCCGCATTTTATCATCAATGGGAGCCACACGCACCTTCTCCCGAATACCATCATTCCTAATCTTATCCATCCTAGTGTGCCCGCATATCCACCTCAACATCCTTATTTATGCTACTTTCATCTTTTGGATATGTGAGTTCTTAACAGGCCAACATTCATCCCCCTACATCATGGCCGGTCTAACCACCGGTTTATAGAACTTACCTTTGAGTATAAGTGGAACTCTCTTGTCATACAGGACTCCAGATGCTAAGCTCCACTTCATCCATCCTACCCAATATGGTGTGTGACATCCTCGCCAATCTCCCCTCCCCACGGGATAATCGACCCAAGTACTTGAAGCTGCCTCTACTTGGGATGACCTATGAGTCAAGCCTCACATCCACGCCCACTTCCCCTGGCTCAGCACTGAACTTACACTCCAGGTATTCCGTCTTCGTCCTACTCAGATTGAAACCCTTAGACTCAAGAGCCTGTCTCCAAACCTCCAGCCCCTCGTTAACACCGTCCCGCGACTCATCAATCAATACTATGTCATTGGCGAACAACATGCACCTTGGCACCTCCCCTTGAATATGGTGAGTTAAAGCGTCCATCATTAGGGCGAATAAGAACGGACTGAGCGTAGAGCCTTGGTGTAACCCCATAACAACCGTAAAATGCTCAGAGTCACCTCCTAATTTCCTTACCCGAGTCTTAGCCCCATCATACTTGTCCTTAATCTCCATAATGTAGGGAACCGACACACCTTTTGCCTCCAAGCATCTCCAAAGAACTTCTCTAGGAACCTTGTCATATATTTTCTCTAAGCTAATAAACACCATGTGCAGGTCCTTCTTCCTATCTATGTACTGTTCCACCAACCGCCTAACAAGGTGTATAGATTCTGTAGTAGAACGACCCGACATGAACCCGAACTGGTTTTTGGATACAGACACCAACATTCGCACCCTCGCTTCAACCACCCTCTCCCACGCTTTCATAGTATGACTCAGTAATTTGATATCCCTATAATTGTTACAGATCTGGATATCACTTTTGTTCTTATACAATGGAACCACCGTACTCCACCTCCACTCATCCGGCATCCTCTTCGCCTTAAAAATAACATCGAACAACCCATTCAACTACTCCAAACCTGCTCTCCTCACACACTTCCAAAATTCCACCAGAATCTCGTCAAGACCTATCGCTCTGCCCCTACTCATCTTACTCATTGCTACCACGACCTCTTCAATCTTGATACGCCTGCAGTATCCAAGGACACGATGACTCTCGAAATGCTCCAATTAACCTTAGCACGATATCCCGATCCCTTTCTTTATTCAGAAGTTTATGAAGTAAGTCTGTCATCTCTTCTTAATCTGGGAATCTTCCACCAATATTCTACCATCGTCGTCCTTGATGCATCTCACTTGGTCCAAATCCCGAGCCTTCCTCTCTCTCAACTTGGCCAGCCGAAATAGTTTCTTCTACCCACTGTTTTCCCTTAGTTCCTCGTACATACGACCATAAGCCGCAGTCTTAGCGTNGACGAATGTTCTTAAGGGGGGGAGAATGTGAAACCCCACGTGTTATTTTTCTCTCTTCTCTTACGTAAAATACGTAACGTGGCGTGGTTATATAAGGTATATATGATTGCGTATAGCACATTGGGAGAATAAGACTGAAAATGTGTAGTAATATCAAGGAAACAAAACTAAAGCTTTAGGTCAAAGGAATCCCTTAAACAAAGGTTTGTGGTTAAAGAAATGACTCGGGTAGCACCCCGCACGTTCGGAAGGTTTAAGTTAACTTGCACCTGTGGGATAAGACTAAGAGTGTCTAATATGCTAAGAATAATGTGTTATGAGGTATTATAATATCACACAGGTCACATGTTAATTTTTGGAGTCAAGCAAGTTGCGAAATAAAGGTCGGCAAAAGTTATCGTAAATTTCTCTAATAAATTTTCTAAACTTTGGGTCAAATGTATCAGATAATATCTCCCAATATATAAAGAGTTATGGGACCCACAACATACCGAATCGAAGGTCTACGAGTCTAGTTCGCAATCAAAAACATCTCACATCAAACCGACATCGGAGTAAGAAGTTATGGCTGTTTTACCACAGACTGTCCGGGCTG
>MDKH01129057.1:0-12354 GCA_005239495.1 Nicotiana undulata | reverse complement strand
CATTTGGTCGCACCTGCGGTTCCGCAGGTGCGTAAAAAGCACCGCAGGTGCGAGTCTTGTGTGTCTGAGCTGGCTTCGCAGGGGCGAAAATTCTTCGCAGGCGCGAGGTCGCGCTTGCGACCTATAATCCGCAGGTGCGGAATCACTAAAGCCTTACATGCACATTTTCACCGCTTTTTGTCCAACTTTCAATCCAATTCAACACCAACCTTCATAGCATCATTTCCCTGAAAATTGAGCAATTATACACTAAAAACGACCTCAAGTTATCATTTAACAATACAAAATCTAATGAGAAGAGGCTAAAATGAGTGGTAAAATCACCACTCATCAGAATCAGGAAAAACAGCAGAATTCAAACTAAACATGACATTAAACAATCTTAGGACACCGGAATAGACAACAACATATAAGCAATAGTCTAAGACACGACTGGCATTCATAGATAAAACAAAGAGATTAAGTGCATGTTGAACAGCAGAACCACATATAGAAGCAAATTATGAATAATAAGAACTGAAACAAGTAAAGGATCATGTTGTTGATGAAACTTTGAAATTAAGATAGGACATACCAGTAAAAAGGAAGCAAGCAGAATGAAAGAGCAAGAGTAAGAGTACAATGGTTAGCCTTGGCTTATAGCCGGCTAACAGTAAACAAAAGAAAAAGAAAAGTAGTAGAGCAGAGAGCTTTTGTGTGAGAGAAAGTTTTTGATCACAAGTCTGTGTGTCCTTTGTTTGTGAAAATCTAAGACCTTTTATAGTTGAAAACATGTGATCAAAATAAGGTAATAATCATAGTAGACGGGTAATTAAAGAAGGCAGAATCAAATTAGTGTGAGAAATACACGGTGCCCTTAAATTAAGGGATTGAAAATACAAACGGCTAAAGCACATAACTTATAAGGTAAATAGAAGGTGGTACAAAACTAAATAAGGAAAGAATAAAAGTAGCATGGTAATTAAGGAACTCATAATCAATCAGTCGGCTATCAAGACAAATACCCCCTTAAGTCAAGGGATTCAGACTCAAACAGTAAACACATAGTTATATAGGGTAAGGTAAAATCAGTCAAGACTAAACAAGGAAGTTCAGTAAATAGAGCAAATTAATAAACAAGGTAAGTGAATCAATCAGTCTAGACAAACATGCAGAGTTTTTAGGGCTTTGAAAGATATATTCTCAATCAGATCATTCGGTAGAGAAATTAGAGTCAATCAAGAGGGATTCATGCTCCAAATTTCAACACGTATATAGAGAAGCTAATAATCATAACAGCGGACAAGCTCCGAGATGAATAAACAATCATATATAGATAACACGAGTAAGTTAGACCTTAGAAACTCAGTAGAACATAATTGAGGTACAGAAACTTAAACAAAGAGTCATGCTAATACACAGAATCAGACATAGAAAGGTTAGGGTTTCAACATAGGCGAGATAAAAATCACAGAATCATCACTATAAGCAGAGAATTGACTTAATATCGAAGAGAATCTTAGTTAAAACCAACATAGAAAAGGTTATGAGAAACCCTAATTTTAAAAAAGGAAGCAAAAGCGTTTTAAAACTGAAGATTTTCAGAGATTGAGTTGAGAACAATGTAAAACATGAAGAAACAAGTTTAAATCGTTAAAAATACCAGAGATTCAAGAGGTTTAGGCAAAAATTAGGGTTTCATAAGAAACCAGAGAAATCGTAGAACCTGCCGTGAAACTCAAAGATCGTGGTGGATATAGCATGGTCGCGTCAAAACCCCACCGAAGAGAGCCAGAAAACCAACCAAGCAGGAACCCCAGTAATCGTTCAAGCATGGTAAAGACCACTGGAGGTCTCAAAGATGGAGTAAACCGGAGAAAGGAGGTGTCATGGCGGCTGGTGGTCGAAATGGGTGAGACTGGAGGTGGCCGGAGAGACGGTGAAGGCCATCGGAGAAGAAGAAGAACCCAGAAGGTTCTAGAGAGAAGAGGAGAGGAAGAGACGAGAAGAGAGAGAGAGTTGGTCTTGAGAGAATGATAGGGGTCGGGGGGGTAGTTGGGATTAATTAAGGAAAGGTTTAATCTGGACCGTTGATCAAAATTGATCAACGGTCAGGATTTGGCAAGAGTTAGGTCGGGTTTGAGTAGGATTTGGGCTTGGGTTTTGGGTTAGTTCAATTGGGCTGGGGTTTGGGTAATTGGGTTAAGGGGTTGGGTATTGGATTGAAATTGAAATAGGTTAAGAGTGGCTAGATTTTAAATACTCCTTAAAATAAGATAATTAATTAACTAAAACAACTAATAATTATATACAAAAAATGAAATTAAGTTTAAATAAGTAAAATCACAGTAATTAACTAATATTAAGTGTAAAAATACATAAATTTTGAATTAAAATAATATAAAATATCCAATTGGGCCATAATTGCAAAATTGTTGTAATTGGAATTAAATAAGACCCAATTGGCTAATTTGTGAAATAATTGGATTTTAATGGATAAAAATGATTATAAATAACATACTAGGTTAAAAAAATATTTTGAAGTTATTTATGACATAATTTATGAATTATTTAAATATAAAATATTAAATGAACGGGGAAATAATTAAAATAAAAATATGGAAAAATAGGGAAAAATACTCATCATTACAAAGAGTGATTTTGAAAGCTTATATGCAAGTTTGAAAAAAATAGTTTGAGGAAAAATTGGGTATCAACAGTCCTATAGCAGGTAGCTCCGTCCGCCGATAGTGGTGCCTTCTCTTCATCCCTTCAGCAGTTCTGGTGAGCCCCACTTCCTCTCGGGGCCATGTGTAGTCTATACCGTCTTCTTTTGTATATGTTGTGTCATTAAAGGTATAGCCGGGAAGTTTATGTAAAACTCTTAGTACTCTTAGAGGCTCCGTAGACACTGTGTGGGTTGTATATATCTATTTTGGGCAGTAGCTGCATTCGGTCGAAATCGTGGTCCGTATTGGAAAAGTTGTATGTATTATATATGTTTTTGGATTATCAAATGTTGAAAGTTAAAAGAGGAAAATGAACTTATGGTGTAAATCATACTATGAACTTAAATCGACTAATTCATATGGAACAAGGTATATTATAGACACGGGGCAACGCGTTGGGTAGGAAAGGAAAACCAGGTCCGCTTGACCTGGATCATCCGGTTAGGCGTCGGTCTCGTCCCTCGGTTTTGGGGCATGACACAAGCCTGAAAGTTCCGCCCATCAGATGGGAGTTTCGGTAGCCAGTCTTGCTATCCTTTCTGCGTCCGGATTATCTCAGGGTGTGATCTAGATGTTTTACTTTATTGTCTTACTTTTCGATGTAAACCCTTCTATCTTTAAACTTCAAAAAAAATCAAAAGAAAAAGAAAAGAAAAAAAATCAAATGGAATTAATATTTCATTTCCCAAGAATGTCTCTTTTCTTAATCTTGTCTCTTTTCTTACTCTACTTTCAATTATGTTTAAATGCAGATTTCAATAACATGATATGCTTGTGGACTTCATGCCCAGATCCTAAAACGCTGTCAGACTTCGAAATAATGAATCAAGAATCAGAATGCAAATGAATTTAGGTTAAGAAAATAAAACAATGAATCGAAACGGCCAAAGGAAAATTGGTTCAGATTGGAAAGGTCCATACATCACTACAAGAGTACTGCCAAAAGAGTGTGTTTGTACTTGGGGTACATCGAAGAAAATGTCCTTGAAACAACTGTCAACGCAGGTGCAGTCAAAAGATCATAAAACGATGTCAGACTTCGAAATAATGAATCAAGAATCAGAATGCAAATAAAGTTAGGTCAAGGAAATAAAACAATGAATCGGAACAGCCAAAGGAAAATTGGTTCAGATTGGAAAGGTCCATACATTGCGACAAGAGTATTGCCAAAAGAGTGCGTTTGTACTTGGGATACATCGAAGAAAATGTCCCTGAAACAACTGTCGACGCAGGTGCAGTCAAAAGGTACTATGTTTGATCCTCCATATAGTATTAGATGTTCTTCGGTTGGGATGACGAAGGCTTTCATTCTCGCTACCCAAACACTATTACTCATTTTGCCAACCCTTTGAGCCGGTTACCTTCCTTTGATTACCATCTTTGGAACCTGAAAGTGTTACTGGAAAAAAAAGGGAAAAGAAAAAGGAAAAAAAAAGACAAAAAAGACAAAAAATAAAATCAAATGAAAAAAGAAAAAGAGAACAAGGAAAGCAAAAGAAAGAGAAAAACAAAACCAAACAGAGGAAAGCCAAAACAAAAATAAAAAAACAAAAACAAAAGTCCCCTGAACTACGTTCGACTTAATTCCGAAAGGATACGTAAGCATCCTCTCTCTGGGGTTCAGTCACACCAAAATAAAAATCCATATTTCCCCAAAGTTGAAACTGGGGCAGAAGTTATAATGGTTCGGCGATGGTTTTGCCTGAAAGGTTCCAAAGTTGTAATTCGATCCAAATTCTTTTTACCCCAAATTCTGTTCAAGTCCTTCCAATCAATCGGTAAAGATGTCCAAAATTGGAGGATACAGTTACTTGGATCTGATACAACCAAATGAGAGAGTCTTATCGGTGAAAACCCACACGGGCACCGTGAGGAGATGGTGAGCAGAGAAACTAAAAATGAGAGAGTCTTGTTAGTGAAAACTCGCAAAGAGCACTATAAGGCGACAGTGAGAATAGAAATGAGAGAGGTTAGCTGGTGAAAACCCGCAAAGGGCACCGCTGATCGAAAATGAGGATTATCAGTCACTGACATTGACACAATCCTGGGCAAGGTTTCTCGGTTTTGATACATAAGTTGTGATGAATTTTCGAGAGTCGGACGGTTTACACGGATCAGGCATCCAGCCCAAGAGGCATGTCATGTTCATTGAAGTCTGCATGCACTCCAGATAAGTCCTTCTTTCCCTTCCCCGAAGGGGATACCTCTCGTATAAGTTCATTTGTCCATTTGATTATTTGCTTTTCTTTGAATCACTTTCAGTCTAACTCTGTTCCGAAACTAAGGCAAAGAAAGGATGGAAAAAATGATTTATAGGGTTCTCATTTGATACGAGCTAGTATGCAAAAAGGCACCCAGCCTCGTCAGGGGCATCAAGTCGACCTCGACTGGCCATGGCGGCCGATGTTTCAAACTCAAAACTCTTGAAAGGAGAAAATCAAATTGAAGTGCCTATAAAGGCAAATGAAGTTGAAAAGGTTGAGCCCCATGTGGCTAACCGTCTCGGCAAGGTTTGAAAAGCCAAGGTACCTCAAATGCTCTTAAATTAGTTGAAATAAAGAAGCCAAAAATGAAAGGCTGATGAAGGCGAAATAAAGTTGGAAAAGGTTAAGTCCCACGTGACTAGCCGTTGCAGCAAAGTTTGAGGAGCCAAAAGTTCCCCCAATGCTCCGAAGGTAAAAAAAAAATAGAAAAAAAAACAAGTCAGAAGTGAAAGACCTGCAAAGGCAAAATAAAGTCAAAAGTTGGGTCCCATGCGACCAATCGCCATGGCAAAGTCAGAAAAAAACAAGGACTCCGGGTTAGAGATGAAACCAATCCCCAGCAAGCAAGCGAGCGGTTGAGATCTTCGTCAAAAGGACATACCGAGATCAAGCGGTTGGAATAATCAAGGCCACAAAACCAACCACCATTTTAAACTGATAAATTGTTCTTTGTTTGAAGGAAACAGGAAAGCAGGTGTAACCCAAAAGCAACCTTGCAAGAAGCAGGTGCAACCAAAAAAGAAACTGCGCAAGGGCTAAAGCGGCTTTGCAGCGACAACTCCAAAAAGGAAAGTTTCCTCTAAAATTCTTTCCCGCAATTACTCATCCTCTGACAATAATTGAAAATAAAAAGAAGAAATGATTCAAGCCCAAATTAGTATAGGGCCTCCAATCCCTAGCTACACCTTTTCCAACTTAGGATCCCACTCCTTAGTTGATGCCGGCATAACCCGATGATTTCTTCCCAACTTAGGATCCCACTCCTTAGTTGATGCTGGCATAACCCGATGATTTGTTCCAACTTAGGATCCCACTCCTTAGTTGATGCCGGCATAACCCGATGATTCTTCCAACTTAGGATCCCACTCCTTAGTTGATGCCGGCATAACCCGATGACTTTCCAACTTAGGGTATTCCATTCCTTAGTTGATGCCGGCATAACCCAATGACTTTTCCAACCTAGGATCCCACTCCTTAGTTGATGCCGGCATAACCCGATGACTTTTTCAACCTAGGATAGTCCATTCCTTAGTTGATGCCAACATAGGGTCCCACTCCCTAGTTGATGCCGGCATAACCCGATGACTTTTTCAACCTAGGATAGTCCATTCCTTAGTTGATGCCAACATAGGGTCCCACTCCCTAGTTGATGCCGGCATAACCCGATGATTTTTTCCAACTTAGGATCCCAATCCCTAGTTGATGCCAGCATAACCCGATGATTCTTCCAACATAGAGTCCCACTCCTTAGCAGACACCAACATAACCTGTTGATCTTCTCCAGACACCAACATAACCTGGTGATCTCTTTTCCTGGCAATAACATAACTTGTTGACCTTTTCCAAACACCAGCATAACCTGGTGATCTTTTCTTGACAACAGCATAACCTGTTGATCTTCTCCAGACACCAGCATAACCTGGTGATCTCTTTTCCTTGCAACAGCATAACCTGTTGACCTTTTCCAGACATCAGCATAACCTGGTGATCTTTTCTTGACAACAGCATAACCTGTTGATCCTTTTCCAGACACCAGTATAACCTAGTGATCTTTTCTTGACAACAACATAACTTGTTGATCCTTCCCCAGACGCCAGCATAACCTGGTGATCTTTTCTTGGCAACAACATAACTTGTTGATCCTTCCCAGACGCTAGCATAACTTGGTGGTCATTTCCTAACAACAACATAACCTGGTGATCTTTTCCTAGCAACAACATAACTTGTTGACTTCTTCCAGACACCAGCATAACCTGGTAATCTTTTCTTGACAACAACATAACCTGTTGATCCTTCCCAGACGCCAGCATAACCTGGTGATCTTTTCTTGGCAACAACATAACCTGTTGATCCTTCCTAGACGCCAGCATAGCCTGGTGATTCTTTCTTGACAACAACATAACATGTTGATCTTTTCCCGACACCAGCATAACCTGGTAATCTTTCCTGTCAACGGCATAACCTGTTGATCTTCTCCTGACGCCGGCAAAACCTGTTGATCTTTTTCTGACGACAGCATAACCTGTCGATCTTTTCAATATAGGGTCTCCAGTCCCTAGTTGATTTTAATTTTAGAAATAGGGCATCCACCCCATAGTCTACATTCACTCCGAGTACACCATTCCCGACTTTTCATTGCTTTCAATAATAAAGTAGCACAGATTTCATTACAATAACTCACAAAATTTTCCAAGTGAAAACTGGGGCAGAAAATTTCGTTCGTTTGTTGTTGAATCAAAAAGTTGAATGGTTTTGAAGAATGACAAATGTCCTCAGAGTTGAACCAGGTCCATCATGGAATACATAGACATGCAGACTGAATGGAACAAGAAGAGTTCACACATAGGAGATAAACACCATCACTGAATTAAGGGGATATCTCCCAATCGAAAAGATTGCAAATTGATAGGGAGATGGACTTCGTATCCAGGAAGGACAGAATCAAGATAAAAGAGGATCTAGGAAGTTGAGATCAACTCAAACTCTTCCACCAAGGAAGAGTTGCATCAGAATTATACTACATCGTCTCAACTACTGATCCTATATATTGTCAAAGTGTTCCTGTTGAACAGTGCGCACAAACATTGAAGTGAAACAAGAATTGAGAGAAAAATTACCAAAGCAATTTTGCAAGCAGTTGTGTGAAGAATTCTTGTGCGACTCAAAAGCTACTTGAACCAGCTCAAAGAACCAACTCCATATGTTATCTTTTGAGTCTAGTTGTTTGTAGTAAGTGATTACAAGTTGTATCTTTCAGCTTTATCTAGAAGCACTTGTAATAGGTACACAGTATTCAAGTTAGAGTTAACTTGAAGCTTGTCGCAATTAGCTAGAGGCTAGTTTGCCACAAGGGGATTAGAGTTAGTCCGTAGGTTTATAAAAGAGTTTATTTTGTAAATGTTGTTTGGCTCATTGACGTGAAGAGTTTGGAAAAATCCTATTGGGAAGTAGGTCGTAGTTTTTTCACTTTTTGAGCCAGGTGTTTTCCATGTAAAATTGATGTGTTCTTTTATTTCTGCAATTATTATTCCGCAAACTGTAGAAGTTGGAACACCTAGAAGAACCTGGTCCTTCTATAACTACAGCACTCAAAAATTGGACACCACACAAATCACCCCCCTTCTTGTGTGGTATTGACGTATAAAACATCAATCGGTATCAGAGCAGGTTATCCTTGAAGAGGTTAACACCTTAGAAAAAGATCAAAATGAGTGCACCACCTGGGAACTGGGAAGGACAATCAACTGCTAGGCCACCATTCTTCAACGGGTAGTACTACTCCTGGTGGAAGAACAGGATGAAGAATCACTTAATTGGGGAAGACTATGAACTATGGGACATAGTCACTGCTGGTCCTTTGGCTACTATGAAAAAGACCGCTGAAGGAGTAGACGTGCCAAAGACAAGAGCTGATTGCACTGCTAAAGACTTAAGAAAATGGGAGAAGAATGCTAAAGCCAAAAAGTGGCTAGTGTGTGGACTTGGTCCAGACGAGTATAGTAGAATTCAAAGTTGCACCACTGCCAAAGAAATTTGGGATACCTTTCAAGTGGCTCATGAAGGAACACCTCGGGTGAAAAGGTCAAGAGGAACTTTACTATACTCCCAATATGAGAACTTCACTATGAAGGAAGGAAAGACAATCCAAGAGATGTATATAAGGTTCACAACACTGACAAATGAACTCAAGTCTCTTGGAAGAGTCATTCTTGAAGAAGATGGGGTTGAGAAAATCTTGACTAGGGTTTTTACAATCTCTTGGGAAAGCAAGATCACAACTATCCAGGAATCCAAGAACATGGCAACCCTCAGGTTAGATGATCTAATTGGAAATCTCACTGCCTACGAACTCAGAAGGCAGACAATGAAAATGGATGCTCCCAAGAAGGAAAGAAGTCTGGCATTAAGAATCACTGAGGGATCATATATGGAGGAAGATGAGATGGCCATGATCACCAAGGAATTCAGAAACTATCTCATAAGAAAGAAGAGCATCTCAAGAGGTGGAAACTACAACAAAGCAAAAGCTCCAGAAAAGCCAACCAACGAGGGATGCTACAAATGTGGAAAAACTGACCATCACATCAAGAACTGTCCTTAGTGGGAAGTGGAATGGAAAAGGGAAAGATCCAAAACGAAGGAGCTGGAAGAAGGAACTGGTCCATCCCAAGAAAACCACAACGAAAGCTATGGTTGCTGCTTGGGGAGAAAGCTCAGACGAAGAATCAGAAGATGGAAATGGAGAGGAACAAGCACTTATGGCAATTGGTGAATCAGATGAGGAATCATGTGAAGAACCAGAGGTAAGTATATCCCATCTCAACAACAAGATTAAATTTCTATCCAAAGAAAAACTCTCTGAGTTGCTACTTGATTTCATGGATGATTCTGAAGAAATAAATAAAGAAAAGGAGAAGTTGTTTAAGGATTGCGTAATGTTAAAGGCAAAGTGTAAGAACCTGGAACTCAAAGTAAGTGAATCTGAAAATGAAAACACTGCCTTGAAGAACCGGGTTCATCCACTTGAAACTAAGGTCCTAGAGCTAAATCTGAAAATTTAAAACTGAAACTAGGAACTAGCAAGAAGATAACTGATAACTCTCAACTCATGGTAGAAGAAAATGTAGGTAAACTAAAGGATAAGTTGTACAATAAAGATGAACAGATAAGAGTACTAAAAGAAGAACTTGGTAAGGTCCAACATGAATTAGATCGAACATGCAAATGGAATAAATCCTCTTATGCTTTGACATGGCTTCAAGAAAATCATAGTAGAAACAGAAGAGGACTTGGTTTTGGGAGTCAACTGCCCAAATGGGATTCCAAAAGCAAGCACCTCACGCTTCCTGAAAACAAATTTTGCACCCACTATGGTAAGACTGGTCATTATAAGATTGAATGAAATGCAAAAGAGCAGGCCAGTCAAAAGAATGAAAGTTTTGTTCGAAAGAAAAATTGGCTGCCAAATTGGGCCAGAAAAAGTTTAATTCATCTTTTCTCTCATAGAAAAGAACCCAAACTAGTTTGGGTCCCTAAGACTAACCCTTGATTTTCTTTTGCAGGTTCAAGTGAGAGGAAGCAGTCAGCTATGGTACTTGGATAGCGGCTGCTCAAAACACATGACAGGGAACAAGGAATAGTTCCTTTCACTTGAAAACCTCAAAGGAGGAAATGTCTCCTTTGGAAATGGGAAGAAAGGTGAAATTATTGGGGTTGGTAAGGTAGGTAAGGATGACACGCGTTCCATTGAGAATGCGTACTTGATAGATGGCTTGGAATATAGCCTGATCAGTGTGTCACAATTGTGTGACAGAGGTAACCTGGTTGCATTCACTTCCACTAAATGTTTTGTGATTAATCTTATTACTGACAAGATTGTCTTGCAGGGAAAAAGAGTGAATAACATCTATGTCATAGACCTGTCCACACTATCAGAAAACAAACTCACTTGTTTAAGTGTGTTGGACAGTGATCCCCTCCTTTGGCACAAAAGACTTGGTCATGCAAGTCTAAATCAGCTTAACAAACTAGTCTCCAAGGACCTAGTGGTAGGTCTCCCTAACATTAAGTTCAAGGAAGACAAAGTTTGTGAGGCATATGCAAGGGGGAAATAGTTAAGATCCTCGTTCAAAAGCAAGAAAATAATCAGTACCACCAAGACGTTGGAACTGGTTCATATGGATCTATGCGGTCCTATGAGAACCTTGAGCAGAGGTGGTAAGAAATATGTAATGGTGCTTGTTGATGACTACTTCAGGTTTACCTGGACTTTGTTTCTGACATCTAAATATGAAGCATTTGATATGTTTTCTTCATTTGTTAGAAAAACTCAAAAACATCTAGGAAATCAACTTGCATCTATAAGATCTGATCATGACACAGAATTTGAAAATGCAAAGTTTGCTGAATTTTGTGATGAACATGGAATAAATCACAACTTCTCTGCCCCTAGAACTCCACAACAAAATGGAGTTGTTGAAAGAAAGAACAGAACTCTTGAGGATATGGCCAGAACCATGCTTCTTTCTAGTAAACTACCTCATAGCTTCTGGGCAGAGGCAATAAACATTGCATGCTACATCATAAATAGGTGCATGACCAGACCACTTGTAGAGATAACTCCCTATGAGTTACTTAAATGGAGAAAGCCCAATATATCCCATCTTAGGGCTTTTAGATGCAAGTGCTTTGTGCACAATAATGACAAGGACTCCCTAGGTAAATTAGATCCCAGAAGTGATGAGGGAGTATTCTTGGGATATTCATCACATAGTAAGGCTTATAAAGTATATAATAAAAGAACTATGTGTGTAGAAGAGAGTTATGTCGTCTTCGATGAAACTAACATTCTTCTTGAGAGACAAGAACAGGTAGATGAGGAGATTGGACTGGTCAGAAACAGTGATCAAACTGGAGCTAATATGGAAAAAGGAACAGGTGAGGGACCAGGTCCAACTACCCTAAGCAACCTGACAGGGGGAACTCAACAGCAAACCTCATTGGAACTTGGCACTGATCTTGTTCCACAGCAACAAGGCACTATGCGATCATCAAGTTGTGAACAATTGGTGTTAAAACCACAGAGATATCAGAGTTCTCACCCATTTGAGAACATCATAACAGACTTAACATCTAGAATCAAAACCAGATCCTCCTTGAAAAATCTATGTGCTTTTGATGCCTTCCTATCCTTGATCGAACCAAAGAATTTTGTTGAAGCATTACATGATGCTGACTGGGTAAATGCCATGCCGGAAGAACTAAATCAATTTGAAAGAAGTCAAGTTTGGCATCTGGTACCCAGACCACTAGATAGATCAGCGATTGGCACAAAGTGGGTCTTCATAAACAAACGTGATGAAGATGGAACAGTTACAAGAAACAAGGCTAGACTGGTTGTCCAAGGATATAGTCAAGAAGAGGGCATAGACTATGATTAAACTTTTGCTCCTGTGGAAAGACTGGAGGCAATCAGGCTCATTATAGCATTTGCTGCCTACATGGAATTTACTCTCCACCAGATGGATGTCAAGAGTGCCTTCCTCAATGCCTACCTAAAAGAGGAAGTATTTGTCAAGCAGCCTCCAGGATTTGAAAGAAAGGAGACACATGACCATGTGTACAAACTTGACAAGGCCTTGTATGGACTCAAGCAAGCACCA
>MDKH01047430.1:0-17176 GCA_005239495.1 Nicotiana undulata | reverse complement strand
AACGACCTCCTCCTCGTCTATTCTCCATAGGTTGAGATGCCCGATTGTCCCCTGACTGGGATACGAGAACAGATGGTCAAGTGTCTGTGATGAGCTTACTGGGTGACTTGGTGCTGCAGCAAGGCGAAGTAATCGAGAGAATAATTCATCAACTGTGGGGACAGCCGGACTAGCCAAAATCTGATCGCATATTGAGTCAAGATCATTAGGAAGTCCAGCAAGAGTAAGAACTAGAAACATCTTTTGTCGCTGCTCTTGTTGCTTCTCAACACTAGCAGAAACTGGCATCAACTTCTCAAATTCCTCCATGACTGCCTGTACTTGTCCCAAGTAAGTAGACATATCTAATTCATGTTTCTTTAAATTTGTCATCCGCGATATCACATCATAGAAACGAGATATGTCATTAGTGTATAAAGTACGAGCCTTTTCCCAAACCAAATAACATGTCTGGAATGGACGAAACAAAGGCATCAACTTGGAATCAATAGATCTCCACAGAATACTGCATAATTGAGCATCGATCTTCTCCCAGTGTGCTTTGGCCTTTTCATCTCCTTCGCTAGACTTCTTGATTAGATGATCTTGAACACCTTGACCTTTACACCACAGCTCGACAGATGAAGCCCAAGCTAAGTAGTTTGAACCTCCCATTAAAGGTTCTGAGGTAATCATAATACCGGAACTGCCAGAGCCTGGATTTTTAGACCCGAAAACATCAACTCCAAAAGACATCGTTGAATTGAAGAAAGGTCTATAAAATTACACCCAAATAATAGAAAGAACCAATTGGAAATTCCCTGAAACGGACGAAGGGAACACTGTAGCTGCCAGAAAAGGACGGTAGTTGCCGGAAAATTTTCAAAGTACTCGGAATCGAGAAATAAAGGCACGGGTAGGGTCGGAATTACTGCGGGGACAGGCTGCCCTGAAGAAGCTCGGCCAAAAAATGGCCGGAAGATGCCTCACGCGCCGGAAAGCATTGTAGCTCACCGGAAAATTTCAAAGTCGTCGGAATCTGTCGGAAATAGTACCAAAGGACTCGGATTTGACGTGCGAGTAGGCTGTCCTCAAGAAGCGTGGCCAAAAAATGGCCGGAGAAGGGTGCACGCGCCGGCGCGTGGGTGTCACGCGCTCGCCGAAAAAAATCTGTTGGTGGCGCGTGGGAGCGCGTGAGGGGTCTTCCGGCGGAGATTTTTTCTAGGGTTGGTCGCCGGAGGCCGATCTACTTAGTGGTGGTGTTGGTTTTTGCACAACACTGATAAAAAGTGGCTTTTTACTGCGGCGGACCTGTGTTTGCCGGGAAAAAAATTCCGGTTGATTGATTTCTCTACCCGGAGTCGCTGGAATTGATGCACAGCGATAAATCTCTCACGATTGCTCTGATACCATGTGAGAAAGCACGGGAGAAAATAATATATTATTCATACCATACAATGATACAATGAGCCCTATATATATAGATAATACATGTCCTACTCCTAATACACATAGGATTAAGGTTAAGGTTATTTACTCCTATTTGACTACTAAACTAACAGTCATCACCGTAAATGTGGCAGTCGAGGGCTTCTCTTCGGTTTTTTTTTGGTAAGTTTCTTCTCTTCTTGTTATCAGTCTTTTGTATGTGCCCGCATAAATGGAAAGAATACTTTTGTTCTCACTTTTGCCCCTAGACTACATGAAGCTCAATCAGTTACCCACAGGATTAGACAGTTATTTAGCCCGAATGGGCTTTCCACATGACTTTGGATAATAAATGGTTTAATGCTACTTTTAAAATTTTAGTGGGCATTCACCAAATAAAAGAAAATCTAAATAGTAACAGCTGTATTTAAACAAAAAACATTGAAATATTTTTTCCCCAATAGACGAGAACAAACCAAATTTTATCTTAACGCTTGAAAAAATCAACAATCCAAAAAATCAGTTACCTTTGTGAGAGAAACTACCCTGATCTTTCCTGGTGCTGCTTTATCAATGGCATCTTGTACATCTTGAAGTTTAACGTCCTTTCTCCAAGTGTCTAGACATAGAAGTGAACCAATATACTTATCTCGAAAAAACATAACAAGGAAAAGATTCACAAGTTGAACATCAAGCTTTTTGGATACGAATGTAATCATGGTTTTATGATTATCCTTAACCAAAATTGGCATGAGAAGTATTTAAAGTGTGTTAATTAACTAACCTTTGAATGTGAACTTTGTAAGTTTCACCATTGGCATTGCCAAGTTCAAAGGAAAGGGTCAACTGGACACACTAAATTTTGTTGCTATTCAACTTCTCAATTCTTTAACTTTTAAGAGGATTCTTGTACCTGATTATGCTGAATATTTTCTCAAGCTAGTCATCTCCAACTTTATACAAGTGTTTCAATTGAAAAACATTTGGGAACGTTTCTTAATCAAGTCCAAGATACTATTCATAAGACAATAATGTACCATTGGTTAAAAGAGTTTAAGCTTTTTATCTGTGGAGCAGAAAAGTCACAAGTACTGCATCTTAACCTAACACTGGTAATCTTTGAGGCATTATCTGGACTGCACGTTAACATGCTCATGAGCACTATTTATCTAGTAAATGATGTTCCAAATCTGGGAGAGCTGGCAGCAATTTTGAGTTGTAGGATAGGCTCTTTTCCTACAATTTATTTGGGACTCCCACTTGGTGCCAAAAGCAAGTCAATACAAGTCTAGAATGGGGTTATAGAAAAATTCGAGAAAAGACTAGCAACCAGACAAATGCAATATCTTTCTAGGGGGGCAGATTAGCACTAATTAACAGTGTTATGACAGCATCCTTGATTTATGACTCCTTTTCCCATCCCCTGTAAGGTTCTCAAACAACTAGACAAGACAGAAGGAACTTTCTATGAGAAGGAAATAGCCAAAGCCACAAATTCCATCTCGTGAAATGGAGCAAAGTCATTAAACCCGAAGACCAAGGTGGCTTGGGTCAGGGGCGAAGCTACGTAGTTTCAAGGGTGGTCAGTTGACCACCCTTCATAAAAAAATTACACAGTATATATAGGTAAAATATTAGATTTTAGTGGTATATAACATATATTGAACACCCTTTATCGGAGATTCTTTTTACTTCTTTCAAATTTGAACACCCTAGATAAAATTCCTGGTTTCGCCACTGGCTTGGGTATCAAAGGCTAGCAATCCACAGCAAATGCATGGCGATGAAGTAGTTATGGAGATATAACCAAGATGATCCTGGTTTTTGGAAGGAAATAGTTACAGCTAAATATGGGAAACATAACCATTGGTGTACTAAACCTCACAGATCCTCTCTCAAGGTGTTAGCTTGTGGCCACATATCAGCAAGTTATGGGCTGAATTCTTCAACAACACAACTTTCAAGATTGGAAATGGAATGCACATTAGCTTTTGGAAAGACATCTGGATGGGCAACAACACTCTGAAAGATGATTATCCGCGCCTTTTTCAGACTGCCAGAGATCCAGACTCAAACAATGCAGATAACAGAGGTGACAGCACTTGGAATATTCAATTTAGGAGGAACATGTAAGATTGGGAGCTTGATGACCTTCTTGATCTTCTTACCAAAATAGAAAACAATAGAATGAACATGCAAGACATACACAAAATAAGGTGGAGTAGGAGTAGTGATGGTTTTATACACTGTTGACTCAGAATATAAACGTTCTGTTCAGCAGATGGTATGACTGATACATGGCCATGGAAGTTGATATGGAAGACAAAGCTGCCAACCAATGTTATCTGCTTCTGCTGGGCAACAGTGAACAAGGTATGTCTCAGGACAGCCTTATCATGAGAGGCTTTCAGCTTGGAAACAGATGCTACATGTGAGTGCACAAAACATCAGTCACTCATTTCTTCACTGTACTATCACAGCAGGCTTATGGAGCATGTTCTTTTCAATTTTTGAACTCTATTGAGTTATGCCAGAGAATGTCAAAAATGCACTTGTTAGCTGGAGTTCACGGAAAGTTGGAAGACCCATCAAAAAAAGCTGGCAGATGATCCCTGCAAGTATTTTTTGTGTTTGGACAGAAAGTGCCTTCTTAAAGGCAGGAGTAAGGGGTAAGGTCTGCGTACACTCTACCCTCCCCAGACTCCACTTGTGGGACTACACTGGGTATGTTGTTGTTTGGACAGGAAGTACTGCAGCTGTTTTAATGGAGTTTCAACTTCAAGTCACTCTCTGAAAGCTAAATGGCAGCTCAATCTTTTTTGCTGGAGCAATTTGTCTTTTATGAATAATTTTGATCAGTTGTTGTATATTGTTAGCTCCCTGAACTTATGATAGGAACTTCATGTAACGGAGCTAACTTTCTCTCTTGTACCTAATGCATCTTCTTGATGCCATCTATGAAACTTCTTTCTTTATCAAAAAATAGAGTTCAAGCTTTTTAACCATTTTAAATTAGCAGGCATTCAGCAAATAAGCCACATTCTTTTTTGTAGAAAGACCACCCAGAAGGAATAATTTGCCATTGTCCAATCTTGGATAAACATTTCGATATTAATATGTTCAGATCTTCAGCTGTTGTGTCCAAGATATGATTTTTGGGAGAATAATTTATTATTGGTAAAAGAGTCTGATACATTCTAGTCATTTTACTCAACCTTACTGTTTAAGTTCTTAAATAGGTATGCATTTGAATCGATAATCCACACAGTTGTTTTATAGAACAACCCCTCACAAAGAGGAATATTTGGCATCACCAATTGACTAAAAGATGCTGAAGTTTGTCCGACTTACTATGGGGCCGGGGACATAACAAATTTAGGGCTGATTTTCAAGTTTTGAGGCTCAAAAGATGCAAAAAGAATATTTGGTCAGAGGGTATTTTTTGAGTAAAAAGGAGATTACAACTTGTATAGGGCCTTTTTAGTAGTAATAGTAGTGGCAGCAGCAGGAGCAACCGCATCAGTAGGAGTAGTGGTGGTGGTGGTCGCGGCGGCGGTGGTGGTAGTAGTACTAGTAGTAGTATTAGATTAGTAGTACTATTAGTAGCAGAAGCAGCAGCGGCATGAGACGTAACAATCTAAAAACATATGAACAGGCAAGTGGCGTTCTTGATCTGAAGTAGGAGAAAAAAGTAATGTGAAAATAAGAGCCCTAACAGATTGAGGGATTGCACAATCCAAACATCACAAGACAGTATACTGATCTTTTTTAAGTTCAATTTAACTGCAAAATTGAAGTTAACATCATATCCTTCATAGTACAAACAAAAACAGGATACATCAAAAATTAAAGTACAAATCATACAGATATCAAGATATAGTGTTGTCAAGGCGAAAAGTATAGAAATGTGCCGAGATATGCTAGAGTTTTAAGCATGTACTGCGATGTAAAGTGTGTGCTTTAGTGATGAAAGGAGCAAGTGAAGAAATAATCTAAATTTCAAATATATCTGCAATGCAAGAAAAATACATGAATAAACACATAAATTTAGCAAAAACTGTAATTAAGTAAAACAAATGAATAGACCATGTTAATCAAGTTCAAAAATCACTTTAAATTTCTAATATAAATGCAATAATGAAGTTTTAAGTATCCAAATCAGATTTAATGACCAAATCACTATCATTATCATCCATTAAAATTTTTGAACCATTAATATGTCCCTGTTCAAGAGGGAGTTCATGGGCGCTGACGCGCTCGCCAAAGCGCCTTGGTGTCTACACTAAAGCACAACTGAAGTGAGTACAAGTGCCCCGCGCGTACTGCACCTAATTTCAGGGCTCAATCATGCCTTATAACAATAGTGGCCATTAAAATGAGAATATTGGAAACTGATTAGCTGAAAGGATGGTAGACCAAGCTAGGTGACTTACAGAAAGAACAAACTTGTTGAGAGGCTGAAACGCCCTTGTCGGTACGCCCAGCAACTACAGTGCATGCTTCTAATGGTAAGTTCTTATCTTTTAATAATTGAGCCTTCCTCTCGTCAACAAACTGACCTAGAGATCTTTCAACCAATCTGAATAAAGCAGAGTACAAGACACATGAACGTCATACTGACAGAAGTTATCAGTTGGATTGATCTCAAAATAAAATCAGCTCTTATCACGCTAAATATACATGCATGAGAATTTTGCAGAAGAACCCCGTGAGAATGCACCAGAGAAAAATCTATTATTGATATCCTGTTTAATTATAATACAATGAGCCTTATCTATACATAACATATCATACTCCTATTCTATGTGGGACTAGGACTAATACATATTATGAACATAACTATCTAACACTCCCCTCAAGCCGGTGCATACAAATCATATGTAACGAGCTTGTTACATATTTAACTAATACGAGGACCAGTAAGGGACTTGGTGAAAATATCAGCAAGCAGATCATTCGACTTCACAAACTTTGTAGCAATATCTCCCCGAGAGTATCTTTTCTCTGGCGAAGTGAGAGTCAATATCAATGAGTTCAGTTCTCTCATGGAACACCGGATTTGATGCAATATGAAAGGCAACTTGGTTATCACACAAGTTCCATCTTGCTGACCCCACAAAATTTCAGCTCACTAAGCAAATGTTTTGATCCAAACTAGCTCACATGTCGCCGCAGCCATTGCTCGATATTCTGCTTTTGGATAAGACCGAGCAACCACATTCTATTTCTTGCTCTTCTAAGACACCAAATTACCTTCTACTAAAACAAGAACGTCTATCCGAAGGTGATCCTGCCCAGTCTGCATCTGAGTACCCAACAATTTGCTCATGTCTCGATCTTCAAACAATAATCCTTTGCCTGGAGTTGATTTCATTTATCGACGAATGCGAACAACTGCATCCCAATGACGATCACAAGGAGAATCCAGGAACTGACTTACCACACTCAATGGAAAGGAAATGTCAGGTCTCGTCACTGTGAGGCAATATAATTTACCAACCAGCCACCTATATCTTGCAGCTAAGCGGCTCCCCCTGTCCTGGCAAAAGTTTAGAATTCGGATCCATAGGAGTGTCAACAAGTCTACAGCATGTCATTCATGTCTCCTCAAGAATGTTTAAGGCATACTTCCTTTGTGAGATAACAATACCTGAGCTAGACTGAGCGACCTCAATACCTAGAAAATACTTTAATCTGCCCAGATCCTTAGTCTGAAAGTGATGAAAGAGATGTTGCTTCAACTTAGTAATACCATCCTGATCATTGCCGGTAATAACAATATCATCAACACAAACCACTAGATAAATACTAAGATTTGAAGCAGAATGCCGATAAAACTCAGAGTGATCAGCTTCACTACGAGCCATGCCAAACTCTTGAATAATTGTGCCGAACTTACCAAACCAAGCTCGAGGAGACTGCTTTAGACCATAGAGGGACCGACGTAACCGACATACAAGGCCGCTAGACTTCCCCTAAGCAACAAAACCAGGTGGTTGCTCCATATAAGCCTCATCCTCAAGGTCACCGAGAAGAAAGCATTCTTAATGTCGAACTAATAAAGATGCCAATAGCGAACAGTAGCCATGGATAGAAAAAGACGGACTGATGCTATTTTGGCCACGGGAGAGAAAGTATCACTGTAATCGAGGCCAAATATCTGAGTATACCCTTTGGCAACAAGATGAACCTTAAGTCGATCAACCTGACCATCTGGACCAACTTTGACTGCATACATCCAACGACAACCAACTGTCGATTTACCCGAAGGAAGAGGAACAAGCTCCCAAGTACCACTCATATGTAAAGCAGACATCTTGTCAATCATAGCATGTCGTCACCCTGGATGAGATAGTGTTTCACCTGTAGACTTAGGAATGGAAACACAGGACAAAGATGATACAAATGCACAATGGGGTGATGACAGACGATGGTAACTTAAACCGACATAATAGGGATTAGGATTAAGTGTGGACCGTATACCTTTCCTGAGTGTAATCGGTTGACTAAGAGGAGACAAGTCCGCAGTATTAGCAAGGTGAGGTGCATGACATGAATCAGTTGTGCCTGATGCTAGGCGCGAACAACGATAATAAGCCAGGAGTGGTGGACCTGTAGAAGGTTGAATTGGACTAGGCGGTGGAACTGAAGCTATAGGTGGTAGAACTGGAGCTATAGGTGGTGGAGCTAGAGTTGTAGGTGGTGAAGCTGGAGCTATAGGAGGTGGAGCTGGACCTGGAGCTGTAGGTGAAGATGAATGGGAGATAGTGACTGAATCTTCAAAAGATAGGACTGGTAGCACCTCAGAAATATCTAAGTGATTACCTGAAGCTGTGAAGTATGATTGGTTTCAAAGAAGGTAACATCAGCAGACATAAGGTACCGCCTCAGGTCAGGAGAATAGCAACGATATCCCTTTTGCGTTCTCGAGTAACCCAAAAATACGCACTTAAAGAGCACGAGGAGCTAACTTATCTTTTCCTGGAGTAAGGTTATGAACAGAACACGTGCTCCCAAAGACACGGGTGGAAGAGAGAACAAAGGTAAGTGGGGAAACAAGACAGAGAATGGAACTTGATTCTGGATAGCTGAAGATGGCATACGATTAATAAGATGACAAGATGTAAGAACTGCATCCCCAAAAACACAACGAAACATGAGATTGTATAAGTAGGGTACGAGCAATTTCAATACGATGTCTATTCTTTCTTTCCGCTAACCCATTTTGTTGGGATGTGTACGGACAAGATGTTTTATGGATAATCCCATGAGAGTTCATAAACTGCTGAAATGGGGAACACAAATACTCTAAGGCATTATCACTACGAAATGTGCGGATAAAAACTCCAAATTGATTTTGAATTCAGCATGGAAGGTTTGGAAAATAGAAAACAACTCAGATTGATTTTTCATCAAAAATATCCAAGTCCACCTGGAATAATCATCAATGAAACTGACAAGTAGCGGAATCCCAAGGTAGAACTGACCCGACTAGGACCCCAAATATCTTAATGGACTAAAGTAAAAGGTGACTCTGTTCGATTATCAAGACGCCGAGAGAAATGGGAGCAAGTATGCTTACCGAGCTGACATGACTCACACTCTAGAGTGGACAAGTGAGATAAACCAGATACCATTTTCTGAAGTTTTGACAAATTGGGATGTCCTAATTGTTTATGTAATATCTGGTGAATCAGTGACAGGACAAGTTGTTGAAGAATGACAAGATGTGAGTCCATGTGATTTTGCAAGGAAAAGGTAATAAAGTCCATCTTATTCACGTCTGGTACCAATGATCCGTCCTGTGTGTTCCTGTATAAAAACAAGGTCATCAAAAAATAAAATAGAGCATTTAAGTGATTTGGCTAAGCGACTAACGGCTATGAGATTCAAAGGGCTAGCAGGAACATAAAGAACTGAATCTAAAGGTAAGGAAGGAAGTGGACTTGCTTGACCTATTCCAGTTGCCATGGTTTGAGACTCGTTGGCCATTGTGACTGTTGGGAGAGATTGAGAACATGAAATAGTAGTGAAAAGAGATTTGTTACCAGAAATATAATCAGATGCACCTGAATCAATGACCCAAAACTCAGAGGTTGAAGATTGGGAGACACAAGTCATGCTACTATCTGTTTGAACAACGAAAGTTATCCCTGAAGATGTCTGTTTACATGCTTTATACTGAAGGAACTCAATATAATCTTGCAAAGAAACCATCTGGATTGGATTCAATGCATTGGATCTAACAGATTGTGAGTCAAAGGCTTCTAATACGAATGTCATTATTAAAAAAAACATAATTTTTCTGGAAATTACTATTCACGCCGGAATAAATCATTGTTCACGACGGACAAATATGAAAGTGCTCAAAATTTGGTTTAAATTTGATGGGTAGGCTCGGAATTGCAAGGGGAACAATATGTCCTGAAGAGTCGTCGGCAAAAAATGGCCGGAAGGTGGCCCACACGCCGGCGCATGACACGGAACTTCGCCAGAAATTTTTCTTCCGCCGGTGTGTGACAGCGCGTGGAGGGTCTTCTGACGGAGATGTTTTTATGGGTTGATCACCGAAGGCTGATCTACTTCGTGGTGGTGTTAGTTTTTGACATTGACGACCGGCAAAAGACTACCGGTTGACTGATTTTTCTTCCTTGGGTCGCTGGAATTTATGCACAGCGATAAATCTCTCACGATTGCTCTGATACCGTGATAAAAATGGACTTTGAGCATAACTCAACCCCAAAAGCTAGTTTATGAGGTGAGGATTGACTAAGACCATAAAGGAAACCAAGGACCTCAAATCCCACCGATGTGGGACAACTCAACACGCCCCTCACGCCCAGGCCTGCAACCTGGAGCATGGACAACATAAATGGGGGCCCAACATCGGTAACAATAATTGGGATGGGCCTGGCTCTGATACCATGTGAAAGACCTATTTTTGATATTCTATTTAATTATAATACAATGAGCCCTATTTATATAATACATATCATACTCGTATTCTATGTGGGACTAGGGCTAATACATATTATGTAAATAACTATCTAACAAACCCTTTGGACCTACTATCACTGAACCAATTAGACAAACTAAAAGCCCAGAGAAGGCAGCCAGCAGTCCAGCCCACCTCTGCCTTCTGCATGACCTAATTACTGGTGTTCTCTCACTGGATGTCTTCTATGAGGATCTATGGTTTTTTTCTTTTTACATCTTGTTTTTTTATCATTCAGAATCCCTTCAATATAACTCCGCAGGGATCTGCCAAAAGAATGTAGTTTGAAAACCAACTACCGATGCAGGGTATAGCATATCCATATCCCCCTAAGATAACCGAACAAATGCAAAACAAAGTCAACTACTGAAGATATAGAATTGTTCATTCAAGATGTCATAACAAATCTAGCAACTTGAACTTAACCATTGACAGTGTCATGCACAACTATAAAGTAACTGAGAGCATGTATGCTGCTAAAAGAATGCCAAGTCAAAAACTATCATTTACTCATGATAGACCATAGAGACTGTGACACTCCATTGATGATATCAATGTCCATGTTAGAAAATACTTACCCTTGGACGGTATTCAGACCAGGCTGCTTCTGCCATCCATCGAAAGAACCTCCATGATAGGAAAGGACAATCTTAAAAGTTACTCTCTCCCACCTACCGCCCATATCTTTAACCGGAAAACTCACTACCTCAGATTTCTCATCCTCTCGAATTTCAGCATCTTCATGCCCTGCTTGTGTCTGCGGTGGAAATTTCCAAGATAAGTATATAAATAATAAGTGTAGTATACCATTAAATATTGTAGAGAACTTGCATAAGTACTCCAAATGAAATAAATTACAAAGAACTTTTAATATGGCAGTGAATTTTTATAATTAAAAGAAAGAAGAAAATTGCATAGGAAAGACGAACATCTTGAACCAGATGAGTGGAAGCTTTTAAGATTTAAAGAAGCACTTGTGTTGATAGTATCACGCCCATAAAGTATCTGAACTTATATCGGAAAAAAATTATGAAAATTAGTCTCAGTTTAGCTCCTCTTGAGAAAGTCCTTCATAGTATTCCCGATGCCAAAAACTTATGAGTAAAGCAATAAATAAATACAAAAAATAGATTCCCCGAACAACCAGTTTAAGCATAACAGAAAGTTTGCCAGTGTGCACCTCTTTTCCAAATAATCCTGACAATGAAGTGTGTCCTTTCACCATGTCCGCATAAAAGTCAACAACTTTGTGCCACGGCCTTGCATACATGAACTGGTAACATTCTCTACCAAATAAAATATATGCCATTAGCTAAACTGCATATAAATCATAGCATCGTAGCTATATGAATAACCGTTATTACATATTTCCATACAAATAAAAAAATTATACAATTAAAACCCCATCCCAGCAACCAGCATTAGAAAAAATCCTCTGAAAAATGTAGCAGTAGAGTGGAAGCAGCAATTTAACTAACTCCGCTTGAAGAATCAAACACAACCTACATAGTTGAATGCAATAAAATCATATATGGAACTATCAAAATTTAATCTTGAACACAACTAACTTCATAACTTGACTCGACGAATCAAACACAATCCACATGGTTGAATGCAATTAAATCCAATATGGAACTACAAAAATTGAATCTTAAAAAATTGTGAAAAGAAAAAAGTGAAGTGTTAAGGAAAGGGAAATTTAGTAACTAACTTGGCAGTCCATCGGGAGAAGTTGGCAGAATCAGTATGGTTATAGTGAAAATGGGCCTTTTGGTGGGCAGAAGGAATCTGAGAATGATTTTCCATCAGATTTCTCAGAGTTCTTACTGCCGTTGGGCACCTTAACATAACCCACTCGCCGGAGATAAAAACTAACGGCGGGATGCAGTAGAGTCGGAGTGCGTTTTCAAAATGTTTCCTCCTACTTCCTAAATAGTAGTACCCAATACTTTTTGGTTATTATGGTTAAACCCACATATTCACTTGTGTTGAATGTTTCCGTACTATGAGTTTTCATTCGACGGGGCATTGTTGACCTGAGCGCAGTTTTCATTTGATGGCGCATTAGTTATATTGTATGGTTAAATTGTATTATTCTGGAATAATGAAAAATCTCATTATTTAAAATAGTGTAGCGGGATTGTTTACTATTTTCTTTTTAATTATGTGCTAACTTATTTATCTATATTATATTTAAAGCACGAAGGCCCTTAGCGAAATATCGTTCACCTTTTTTACCCTTAAATATAATTTTTTTCATTGGACAAAATTGTAATTAAATTATTTTCCTAATATTATGGATTTAGAAATCAACTAGAATTGTGGTAATTAAATCTTTCCGTATTGAACTAGGTATGAAGTACTAATATTTAGGAATCTATAATTTATCTCTTTTTGAATAATTTAAGCCAAATAACAATTTTCAAAAAAAAAAATAACGCCTCTACTTACATATCCAAAAAAATCTTGTGTTTAGCTTTATGGATGGATTTTCCTCGTCTAAGTTCAATCAGAGAAATAAAAGTTAGTTTGATCAAACATTTATTTTCCAAAATATTCATTGCTACAATTACTTTAGAATATTTTAAAATTTAATCTCTCGTAAAAACTCTGACAATAAGAAAAATAGTCTAATTAAAATATTGTTATACACGTGATTTGTATAATCAACATTTGCTAATTTGGAATTAACACTTAATTGGTTGATTGTACTCTTTTTAATGAAATTATTTATCTTTTTAAACTCTCTAATATTGAAAATTTGACATTTATCAGAAACCATGAATGTAATAATTATTTCATATAGACATCTAATTTTTTATTCACCCATATCGTTTGTCAACAATTTTGAGGTACTTAGTTTAAAGAAATACAAGGCCTTAGTTTACATAATACAAAGCTTGATTGTTAATATTATGTTTGGTTTATATTAATTTAAAAATTAAATTAAGTTACAAGCATATTAAACTTGTGACTCCAATAATATTTAAATTGTTGTTAAATTAGTATAGTTGAATCTTTAAAATAATGATAATTTATCCCCTCCCCCCACCCCCCACCCCCCACTCCCATAATCGTGAAAAGTTATCATCATCTCCGTACATTCTTGAAATTTCAAAGCTAATTGGTGGTCCCAATAAGGACTGGAATGAATTTAGGGTAATCTTTAATTTTATTTGACATTTGGGTAAACGTGGTAAAAAAGAAGTTTTAGACTCTGCAAAAATTAATCTATTAAAAATATTCACAAGAATAGGTTCATTTAGCTTACCTATAATTTTGATAAATTGGGGATGACATATAAGAGTTGTACATACTTAAGTTACCAAAAATAAAATCATTACCATATTAAAAACATATCTATAAATACTAAAGATTAAAGAAAAAAACAAAGAATTAAAATTGACCTGAAAAAAGAAGGATATAAAAAATAGAGCATGTTTCTAAGTTTTATCAATCTCTTTTATAATACTTGAAAAAATGAAATAGTTTGTCAAAAATAGCTTAACATCATTTTTCTACATAAAATATTTATTTCAGAATCATGACATATTAATACATGATCTAACTTTATTCAAATAAATGGAAACTTTATCTTCATAAATTAAAATTAAGTTGAAAGTTATTTGTTGACTTATTTTACGGTAATTTCAAAACGATTTTATATGTCATATATTACTAATACAACTGATTTAATTTAATTC
This sequence comes from Nicotiana undulata, assembly GCA_005239495.1. Lineage (NCBI taxonomy): Eukaryota > Viridiplantae > Streptophyta > Magnoliopsida > Solanales > Solanaceae > Nicotiana > Nicotiana undulata. The sequence continues at coordinate 3,070 of MDKH01047430.1, read as the reverse complement.
ACCATCATGTTCAAAAGATATTACGTTTAACTACTATATATGTTAATATAATAGTATTCTTTTATCATTTAAACAAATATTTGTATTTATTTTAACCAAAATTGTTATTTTCCAAACAATTGTTCATTTTGTATATATATATTTTTTATCTATTTATTAATTGACGTAATATCCACGTGCAACGCATGTACACTAAAACTAGTTACTTATAATTCTATTTTACCCTTTACTTTCTTTGTTTTAATCCAAATCTCCTAACCTATAACATATGTCTTCATTAAGGCTCTATTGTGTCCGGGCCCAGGCCTAAATGGGTCGGGCCAAACGGTCTCGGGCTCTAGCGGGCCGGTCCCAAGCGGTCCCGAGCTTAACGGTCCTAGAGGGTGTAACCGGCCCATTGTGGGTCTAAGCCCATATGGGCCCGGGCTAAGTGGGCGAGCCCACGGGCCTTAACATGCCTAAGTGGGTCGGGATATTTATTTTTTTTTGAAATTTTTTATCTAAGGCAATTTCTTGTAAATTATATAATATAATTGTGAATTAAATCTTGTAATTCAAATTTAAACACAAAAAAATTGTAAAGAAATATTCAAGGGAATGCCTAATAATTTTTATTATTACGACATTAACAAAAAATAGTAATATCTTTCTTAGTCTTCCTTCCCCCAATGGAATAAGCACAACAAGGTGCTAATACCACCATTAAAAGGAAAAAAACTAATGAAGATGTGCCAAAATACAAGTTACATATTAGTCTACATATTATCTCTTACAAATTTCATAAATCCTTCAAGGTTCGGAGGAATTGGTGGTGGTGGAAAAGAAGTTTGTTCGTCACCGCTTCCGGGCGAAGCAGCATCCTCCGCAAGTTCCGCTAGCATTTCTTCGTAAGATTCGTCTTTCTCTGGTTGTGATTCAGCAAGTCCAAAGTTTCTTCGTTCCGAACGGATCCAATCTTTAAAGAGTACTGATTTTTCCAAGCTCTTACTCATAGACGCTCTATGATCACCGATTTGAAGTCTCGCTTGACTAAAAGCGCTCTCCGATGCCACTGTTGAAGCTTGAATACTTAAAATATCTTGAGTCATCCTTGAAAGAACCGGATAGTATTTTTCTTTGTCCTTCCACCATTCCAAAATATTAAAGGAGCCGTCGGGATTCTCTAATTCAAGTCCTTGCGACAAATAAACTTGAAGCTCATTTAGTTGTGAACTATCACCAATATTTTCACCTTGAGAACCCCTGAACCCCGTCCAAGCACTAAGTGCTTTTAGTCCCGCAGTTCTTTTAGATGATTGCGAACTAGACGAAGTAGGAGTTGGAACATTTGGTCTAGCATGATCTAAGGCAAGTTGATAAGCATTATAAATTGTTTGAGCATTTATTTTAATTAAGGCTTTTGCATCTGCAAGTGTAGACATTTCCTCATCTGAAAGTGCTAAAGCATTATAAATATTTGTATACCAAAAGTGAGGACCTCCTAATGTCATAGTAGGATTTAACATGGCAACAACACCATAAACAGGGGGATAGGAAAAAAAAAAAAATTTAAACTTTTCTCTCATAGAATCAATAGCAAGTTCATAAATTACCCCACCCTCTGAAAATTGAGTAAACAAATTTTCAAGTTCTGCAATATAAACTAAACAATTAGAAATTGTAGGATAATATTGCCCAGATAATTTATTTGTAGCAACTAGTCCAATTCTGATTTGTAAGGTGCTCATCGTCATCATCACCACCAACACGAGCATTAAACGTTGCGTTTATTGGGTTTCTATATTCATATGCAACAACTAAACTTTCATACATGTAATTCCATCTAGTCGGACAAGGTTTAGGAACCTTTCTTTCTCTAAGGCCAAATTCATCGTATTTTTTAAAATATTCTCTAAGTCTACTTCGACGGTTTGAATAAAAAAGCTAATTAAGATCCATTTTAACCTTTTTTACTTCAACATTTAAAATTTTCATACCATCACTGACGATTAAATGGTAAATATGACAAATACATCTAACATGGAAAATATTACTAAATGAAGGATTTAGTGTGGTTGTAAGCAAGGCTATAGCATTAGTGTTACTAGAAGCATTCTCCATTGAAATTGACATTATTTTATCTCTAATGAAAAAATATCTGCAAATGTGTTAGCAATAAACTTCCCTGTGTGACGTGAATTAATTATTCTATAAGAAATAATGCGTTTTTGCATTATCCATTCCTCATCAATCCAATGGCTGGTAACAGTAAGATAATCACAGTCATTACCACTTCTACCAATATCAGTAGTAATAGCAACGCGACAGTTTATATGAGTAAATAAATAGCGCAAATATTGTTCATATTCATGTTTATATTTATAAATATCGCTCTTTATGGTTGTGCGAGGCCATCCTTTATAAGTAGGACTAAAAACTTTTCTAATATAATGCACAAAGTGAGGGTTAGAATGAAAACTATAGGGTAAGGACATAACAATAACCATTTTTGCCAATTCTTCACGATCTTTATTTGGATCGTAATATAAAATGCCACCGGTAACAGTGTTAATTCCCGGTTGAACTAGATTTGACCCAGTACTAGGGTTAACCTGAGTACCTAGACTTGTCCCCTCTTGCGCAGCTTTCATTTGAAGAAATCTAACTTTATCTCTAGGGTGTGTCTTTATGTGTCTAGTGAAACTACCCGTACCGTTACGGTCTCTAGTAAATTTATGAGCCATCAAAGTTCCACAAGGTTTACACTTAGTCTTATTTTGATCTCTTAGTTGAATAAAAAAGTGCCAAACAAGAGATGTTTCGCACCGTTTAGAAGGTTGTCTATTAAAAGTAGGGGTTACTAAAGGAGGGTCAGGCGGGGCATGTCACGACCCAAATTTCCACCCTTTAGGCCGTGACTGCGCCTAACGTTGAACCCGCTAGGCCAGCCAACGTATGACTTGCAATAGCAAATTTAAAATCATTTAACACGGAAAAAAATGCTAACTCGTCAACTTCAACCAATTCACATCACATACTGAGATAATAGTGGGACAATCGTTTAACCGAAAATCGATAACATGTTTTTCCC